>PVJS01037184.1:0-20059 GCA_004027185.1 Glis glis
CTAAGTAGCTGAGGCTGGCCATGAACTCGGATCCTCTGGTCTCAGCCTCCCAAGTACTGGGATTACAAGCGTGCGCCACCACGCCCAGCTCCAAAATAGTTATTTCTTATTATGTTTCATAGTCTAATAAAACACTAAGCAAGTTGTTTTGTTTTTTCTTCCAGTTGAATCTTCATAAATAGCTACTTTCAATTCAACTTTACCAAGGCACAAAAATCAAGAATACATGTTTCTGTAAATTCATTTACTACTTTAAAGTTTTTATAACTGTTTAGTTACAGGAACTTATTTTAAGTGAAAAAGAAAAATATTTACACTGCAGATATGAAATAAAATTTTAAATTATTGTTGGCCAATATCTAAAAACCAACCACTTACATGCAGGTCACTCTTACACCACCCCACTCTCTCTCTTCACCGCATGTATCCTGTGTACTTACTAACCATTTATTGGCACTGGCATTTTCCATGTCAGGTTTACATTGCTGCGTAGCTTCTTTTAAAAAGCTACCTGAATTGTCCGAGGAAGAGTCTCATGTTTTTTGGAAAACCAACGCTGCTACACTATTCCCAGACCTGCCTCCAAAACTGAACTTGGGTGTTGGAAGCTCTTCGAAAAGTTCAAAGCCTGTCAGACAAAATTAAAATACTTTTATTAGGGATTGGATCTCACCATGAAGGGAAATAGAAATTAACACTGTACTTTTAAATCCTTGATAAAATCGAGTGACTTCAAACTGTAAATGGCGACGATTTCATTTTGCGATTTTCCAGTTCTACTGTGTGAATGGCATGTGTGTGCACACCCAAAAACACTCTCAAACGAATAAGGAACAGACGGGACCAAAAACAAATGGCAGAAAAGAGGCTTTCCCTCCATCCCCCATTTCTCCCACTTCCTGTTTCCCATCCCCTCCACCTGCGTCTCCTTTCACTACTCCTTTGTAGGAAGCGGCTACAGTGTTGAATTCTTACCCTATGCCTGACACTGTTTTTTATATGGCTTTCTATGTAGGAACTCAGTTAATCCACATCACACATATAAAGCACTTAATACAGAAAGGATAAGGAACTTTGGAGTAAAAACTAACTTGGAGAGAGAAAGTTCTGAAGATGGATGGTGGTGGTGGGCGCAGTGCAACGTGAATGTGCTTAATGTCACTGAACTGCCAGGCAAGGTGGCCCACGCCTGTGAGCAGCTGCTCCAGAACAACAGGCACAACCTTGACAGATATGTGACCCTCTTGGGGTGACAGCAGTGAGCACGTCTATCTTCTTTTGCCAGCGGACACAGATGAACCCAACGCACAAGCGCAGAACGCCATGTTGAGTAGCACAATAGAGAGAGCAAAGACATGATGTGTGTAGAAAGCCTGAGATGGTGTGCAACAGAGGCCATGCATCTGGGCAAGCGCCCTTCTGTATATAAGCTTTACTCCTCTCCAATTCAGCAAGCAGTCTTGAGAGCCTAACTGTGGCTAGCTCCCTGTGCTGGAACAGAGGCCCTCCTAAAGCCCTGCTTGCCTCTTCATGATTTGTATCTCGAATTGAGCAAAAGAAGCTCCAGATGAGCTGCTATCATTAAGAATTTGCAACAAAGCCAGGCGTGGTGGCACACACTTATAATCCCAGTACTTGGGAGGCTGAGACCGGAGGATCCGGGTTCACGGCCAGCCTCAGCTACTTAGTGAGGCCCTCTACAACTTAGTGACACCCTGTTTCAAAATAAAGAATAAAAAATAGGCTGGGTGTGGTGGCGCACACTTGTAATCCCAGTACTTGGGAGGCAGAGACCGGAGGATAAGGGTTCGTGGCCAGCCTCGGCTACTTAGTGAGGCCCTCCGCAACTTCGTGAGACCCAGTTTCAAAATAAAGTATAAAAAATAGGGCCGGGGGTGTAGCTCGGAGGTAGAACGCCCCTGGGTTCAATCCCTGGTACCGCAAAAAAAAATAAAATAAAATAAAAAATAGGGCTGGGGGTGGAGCTCGGAGGCAGAATGCCCCTGGGTTCAATCCCCAGTACTGCAAAAAAAAAAAAACACCCTAATATCTGACAACTGCTTCAAACTATCCCTCACTGAAATAAATGACAGCACAAAATGTGTATGCTCTAGCGCTATCAAGGAAAAACACAAGATTCATTTCAATAGTTTCATGAACATATTTCAAATAAGGAAAGAAGCAAAGAACCTTCGAAGACTGGTAAGGCAAGCTTTCCTCTAGGCCGAGGGAGCAGCTAGTATAGCAAGGCCTTCAGCAGGAGGAGCAGCGGGGTGCTCCACTACTGTCCAGCACCTAACTCCACACACCACTTTCTAAGAGACTCATGCCTAAAATATGTCTTCAATGTATGTCATTATTTCTTTAAATTTCCTGTTATAACATTTTGCTTTTTTTAATTCTGTTTTAGCTCTAAAACTGAACATAAAGAGTTTACTCAACAGTCCTCAGACACAGACACATTTTGAAGTACTCTATACCAGGCTAAAGTCTGTTCCTCATTATCAAAGACAGACAAATATGTTTTTGTCTGCTGATTCCAGGGGTAAAAGAGAACACCTGTATTTAAAAACCAAGAAAGGAACTTGCCCTACACAGTGTAACTCTCAGCGTTTATTAAAACTGTCAACCTCAGGAAGAGGGAAAGACTATGGATAGGGGACCTCAATAGTTCTAAAGGAAACAAATTTAATGTCGAAGATAATAAAATTAATGGCATAAAATAAAAGACAATAAATCACATGTAATTCTTGTTTTCCAGAGGCAATGGTAATGAAGGCACTAGCCCACACTTCCAGCCTCAAACACTTCGGTTTTTACATTATATAATCCATCAAAGCCATCGTATGCACACAAAAGGACATGTGTTAAGTGTTCTCCCTGCCTAGTCCCTTAATACCAATAAGACTACAAAATCTAGGACAGGGTGTGTGCAGTATGGCTATAAATAATAGTATGCAGTAAACTGCTCCCTTGAGGTAATTGATTTCTCATTAGCTTGTGACAACTGAGGTTCAAAAATTTAACCATTGGGCCGGGCGTGGTGGCGCACGCTTGTAATCCCAGTACTTTGGGAGGCAGAGACCGGAGGATCCAGGTTCGCAGCCAGCCTCAGCCCTCTTTCTCTTTCTCTTTCTCTTTTTCTTTCTTCTCTCTCTCTCTCTCTCTCTCTCTCTCTCTACTTAGTGAGGCCCCCCGCAACATCGTGAGACCCGGTTTCAAAATAAAGTATAAAAAATTAGGGCCAGGGGCGTAGCACGGAGGTAGAACGCCCCTGGGTTCAATCCCCGGTACCGCAAAAAAAAAAAAAAAATTTAACCAAATATGTAGTACCGTAGCACTCTCTTTGAAGACTCCCTCCTGAAAATTCCTCCCATTCCTCCCAAGGAAAAAATTGATACTAAATTAAAAAGGATTCTAAGGAAAAAGTAAGCACATACCTAAAGATTCTCCAAATACTTTCCCAGAAATGCCTGTGCACCGCCTGATTAAACTGGCAGATAAAATATCCCTTAAAACATTCAAGGAACAGTCTGCCAGAGAGCTCAAGATTCTAGATTCTAGATTCTCAATTCTCACAAGACCCTGATTAGTAGACATAGAACTAATTACACTTGGCAAATGAGGCAAATAAGGATCCTGCCTTGGCACCAAACTTGTGAAAAAGGCAGGGATTTCCTCAAGAATTAGTAGGTAAGCCAGGCGCCAGGCACACTGGTGCACACCTGCAATCCCAGTACTTGGGAGGCTGAGACAGGAGGATCACAGGGTCGAGGCCAGCTTCAGCAACTTAACAAGACCCTAAGCAACCCTCAGTCCCTCAGCAAGACCCTGTTTCAAAATAAAAAATAAAAAGGGATGAGGGTGTAGCTTAAAATGGGAGTATAGAATGGGGAGCAAGGATGGGAGTGTAGAATGTCCCTGGGTTCGATCCCTAGTACCAAGAAAAAAGAAAGAATTAGTAGGTAGAACTAATATCAATTCTCCACATTTTGTTTCTGTGCAATGTTAAAAATAATCTTTGTGTGTGTGTGTGTGTGTGTGTGTGTGTGGTACTTGGGATTGAGCCCGGGGTCATTCAACCTCCAAGCTAAACTCCCGGCCCTATTTTATTTTTAATTTTGATTTTTTTATTTATTTTTATTTTTATTTTGAAACAGAGTCTCGCTAGGTTGATGAGAGTCTCACTACTTTCTGAGACTGTCCTCGAACCTGCAATCCTCCTGTCTCAGCCTCCCAAGTACTGGGATTACAAGCATGCGCCACCACACCTGGCTTAAAAATAATCATTTTATGTACACTGAAAATAAGAAGACAAATCTTAAATATCTACATGACCAATAGAGCAAGACATATAAAGTACCTATAAAATTAAAACTCTCAGCTGGGCGTGGAGGTGGACACTTGTAATCCCAGAACTTGGGAGGCTGAGACAGGAGGATCACAGGTTCGAGGACTGCCTCAACAAGTAGTGAGACTCTCACCAACCTAGCGAGACCCTATTTCAAAATAAAAATAAAATAGGGCTGGGTATATAGCTCAGAGGTAGAATGTCCCTGGGCTCAATCCCCAGTACCACAAAAAAAAAATTAAAACTCTCGTGACTGAAGACCTTTAAAAATATTACTTTCATTTGTATTATTACAAATTTGCTAGTGAATCAGTACACTGAAGTCAAAAGCACAATATATTTGCTTTTTTCTAAATAATAGATTGTGTAGCTTAACTAAAAGACTACATTGCTTAAATAAAGAACTTGATTTTTACAGGCTCATAAATTTTAGTACTTAACTGCCAGGATTTCTGGGAAATTTTTTAAAAAGGCCTCTGGATCTCAACCAATGTTATTTCTCTGTGCTTTGTATATACAGTTAAAAGTTATTACTAAAGTCATTAACAGAGAAGAAAAACAGGCAATTCCCACAAATAGAGAAGTAAAACACTACGACACCAAGGGAAGAAAAATCTACTTAAGTACCAGAAACCAGAAGTAAGCACACTTCTAAACACCATAGAGCCGTTTACCTTCACTGAATTCGTTTAGCAATTCTTCCTTGGTCCAATTACATGAGGTTATTAGAAAAAAGCCTTTCGCTTTCAACACCCCGGAGAGAGATTTCACATACTGCTTCCTCTTCTCGACTGCATTGTCAGGATTAAGGCTTATGGCGTCAAAAGTTCCTTTGTCAATACAAAGATGAAATCCAGACAGTTTTGTGGAAAGATTCAAAAAGTCTTCTACCTATATTAAAAAGCAACGCCTATGTGAGAACAATTAACACACAATCTTCACAGAATTTAAGTGACAACCTGTAAAAGGTTATGGATAAAAGGGCCCCTTAATTATGATGCCATTTTACATACAATAAACATATTTTCAATTTTATAGCTAACATTTATGAGCTTCATTCCAAGATCATTAAAGCCAAGATTAGTCAGAAAGGTTGATAGTGTTTCCTGGACATTCCAAATGTCTACAAATTCGGAAACAAATCAAAGCCAGCTGTAGTGCTGCCTAATACAACAGCACATTACGGTGCCCACAGGTCTGGTTGATGAAAAAGGTGTTTCTGTGTAAAAGTAAAATACTTGACATATTTACCAAACTGACAAAATTTATTTGGGACTCAGGTCACTAGGAATAAGATTTTAAAGCTCATATTCCTAGTCGTGTGACCTCATGTAAACATGGTAAATCAAAAGTTCTTTTGCATTGACTCAGCAGCCTGCAAAGATACTACTGGGTGTAATAAATGGCATGAAGCATAAGAAATTAAACGGCTGTTTAAACTGTAATTAGGTTACTTGGTAAATACATGCACTTTAGATTTTTAGAGTCAAACATCAGCATCCCATTTTCAATCACCTGATACAATTTAAATATTTGAAATAACGATCTCCCTCAATTTTATAAAATATTTACAAAATTTACCGATGAACTTAATTCTGAAAAGCTATTTTAAAAAATAATTAAGCAATTATCTCATGGTTATTCATACACATGTAATAAGATAATCATAAATAGCTTTATTTAAAATTCCTATCGACTTAAAAATGTGCTATTATGTACTTATGCTTAAAGATGGGTTCCCCCTCCCCCTCCCTCATATCCCCGCACAGTGTTCATTATACTAAAACAAAATAACAACTACCACTCTAAAGAGTTAACTTTTTTTGTGTGTGTGGTACTGGAGATTGAACCCAGGAACATCCTATCTCTGAGCTACACCTCCCGCCCAATTTTATTCTTTATTTGGAAACAGGATCTCACTAAGTTGCGTAGGGCCTCACTAAGTAGCTGAGGCTGGCCACGAACCTATGATCCTCCTGTCTCAGCCTCCCAAGTACTGGGATTACAAGCATGCGCCACCACGCCCGGCTGAAGAGCTAACTTTAAAGAAGCTTCCTCTTCCTAAATACTTGTATAGAAGTACTCCAGTATTCAACAAATATTTTGTGGATACCTATGTGCAGGTACTTTTTCGGACACAGGATATAGCAGTAAGTAAAATGGAAAAGGCCCCTGTATTAGAACATGCCTTATGTGTTCTATACAGGGAGAGATGAACAATCCATAAGCTACTATGGTTTGTGTCTTCCAGCATTCGTGTTGGAAACATAACCCCCAATGCCGTAGGTCAATGGTATTTGGAGGTGGAACCTTGGGAGGTGACTGTCATTAGGGCTCCCGCTCATGAATGAATGCATGGATTCACGGGTCGCTGAGGGAGTGGCTTTGTTATAAAAGCAAGCTTTCTCTGGCATGCTTGCCCTGTCACCTTGTGAAGCTCTCCACCAGGCTGTGGGGCAGGGAGGCCTACACCACAGGTCAGTGCCAGGCCCTCAGACGTCCCAGCTTCTAGAGCTGTAAGCTCAGTCTGCGGTATATGGTTATAGCAAGAGAAAACAGACTAAGACACAGGCTAAACAAATAATTTTGGATAAAGTGCTATTAAGAAAATAAAAACAGTAATTAGACAGTAGGTGACTAGGAAGAGAAATATTTCGAATAAGTAGTCTGTAAAGGCTAAGGAGCTTTCTGGGCAGAGACCTGAATGATGAGAAGGAGGCAAACAGGCTAAGATCTGGGACAAGAACAGCGTAGGCAGAGGGAAGCAGATATAAAGACTTAAAAATAAGCTGATGTGTTTCAGCAACAGAAAGATAGCTAGCATGGCTATGGAGTAATAGACAAAGGAGGAAAGAAGTAAGAAATGAAGGACTTAGTGAAGGTGGGGTGGGGTTTAGATTCCATTTTGAATGCATGGGGAAACAAGGAGGGATGTTACTGGAGATTGAACCCAGGGGCATTCTACCACTGAGCTATACTTCTAGCCCTATTTTAATTTTTATTTTGAAACAGATCTCACTAAGTTGTTGAGACTCTTGCTAAGTTGCAGAGGCTGGCCTTGAACCTGCAATCCTCCTGTCTCAGCCTCCCAAGTACTGGGATTGCAGGTGTGTGCCACCATGCTAGGTGGTGACATGGACATTGCAGGTAGCAGTTCAAGTATAAAGGAATGCTCGCATTCCTGATATACTCTGAAAAAAACTAATAGAACTGGACATAAGATTTGAAGGAAAGAAAAGAATCAAGGAGGACACCCTGGGTTTGGGGTTAGTATAACAGGGTAAAAGGTGTTACATTAATAGAAATGGGAAAGACCAGGAAGAGCAGGCTCAAGGAGGAAACCAAGAGTTTCATTTTGAGCTAATCAAGTTTACAGACTATCAGCTATCCAAGAGAAGCTTTAGAACAAGCAGCTTTTACAAGCCAGGTGTGGTGCCACATGCTTGTAAACCCAGTACTTGGGAGGCTGAGACAGGAGGATCACAGGTTTGCAGCCAGCCTCACCAACTTAGGCCTTCCATGACTTAGTGAGACTCTGTTTCAAAATAAAAAGATAAAATAGGGCTAAGGGTATAGCTCAGAGGTAGAATGCCCCTGGGTTCAATCTCCAGTAAAACACACACACACACACACACACACACACACACACACACACACACACAAAGAATAAGCAGCTTTTACATAATTCTAGAGCTCAGACAAAAGGCCTGGGCTACAAATAAAATTTAGGAGCCATCATCTCACAGATCCTAGGACACAAAAATAATCTTTGATGACATTATATCATTCTATGCATTTACAACCTTTTAATCTGGTTAATCCAAAATTAGGTATTGTTTTTTTTTTTTTTGCAAACATGGAGGGGGTAGAATATGACAATACATGAGCACAAAGAGTGATTGCCCTAACCTGACTAGATTAAATGTTTAGTAGTTATTTTATAATATTTCAATTTGTATTATTTTATGATTAATCTTTATGAGTTCAAAAGATGTCAGATTAATGTACTTTAGGAACATTGAAACTATATAACTTCCATTATAAATAAAAACATAGTAATATAAATAATAGTTACCTTCAACGTAATGTTAGATAACCCTTCTTTCTCTATAATACTTCTAGAAAGCTGAATTGCAGAAGGAGAGTAATCAATTCCAATAATATTAGAGAAACCAAATTTTGCCTAGAGACAGAAAAATAATTTTATACCTCAGTTTAAAAGTTTTAATATGTTTGGCTTATGAATTACAATATTCCTTTAGTACTGGGGTTGTTTTAAATTTGTTATAGATCAAATGACATATAATATCCAATAATACACAATGTTTAAATTTTATTGTAGTCTAAATAAAAACCAAAAGTTTAAAGTTATATGACAATTCATTTGCTTTAATAATACTTGATTTCTTTTTGAAAAGGAAATTCATTTTCTCAAAGATAATGAAAGTGTACGTATAAGCCCTCAAGCAGAAAAACATAATATTAACTTCTGTTGCTGATATGCTCCAATTCACATCTAAATGTCATAAATTTTACTTAACCCAATTAAGTTATATGAGTAAATTAAATGCATATGTAGTAAGTTACTGATTTTTAATTTTTTCTTCAGTGTAATTATAAATTATCCAATTCTCCACCAGCCATGTGATTAACCACCCTGTATTTGTACAGTACTTTTTTTGTTTTTTAAGTATTCCATTCATTCCATCTTTACAAACACCCTGTGAGTTAGGCTGGGCAGGTATTACTATCCCCAGCTGTTTATTAGCCATAAACTCTTCTAGGGTATATGGTACCTGTGGCAAAAGCTTGGTGGCTTCTACTCCTCATCCCACCCCTTAATTACAAGGAACAATTTTAGACCAATGAGGTTAAAAATAATATCAGAGGAAATATGAAAAACAAAAGAAGTTGCAAAGTACAGTGTAGCCTCAAATTCCTTTGGTGCTCTTCACCATTTACTAGATGGTTACTTGCTTCAAAACACAACCTACAGCCGGGCGTGATGGTACACACCAGTAATCCCAGCACTTGAGAGGCTGAGACAGGAGGAGCACAGGTTCTAAGTCAGCCTCAGCAACTTAGTGAGGCTCTCAGAAACTTAGCGAGACCCTGTTTCCAAATAAAAAATAAAATAGGGATGGGGGTATAGCCTGGAGGTAGAAGGCACCTGGGTTCCAGCCCCAGTACCACAAAAAACAACAACAAAAAACCCCACACCACCCGTTCAGACTCACCCAGACTCTTCAACCCCAAGTCACTGATTCCTAATCTGAACTCAAGGAACACATATATCAATTATTTTCCACAGAGCATTTGTTCCCTCTGATTATTCTTATTTGTAACCTTAAGGTCTAACATCCTTCCCCCATTTTGTGTGTGTGTGGTACTGGGGATTGAACCCAGAGGCAGTCTACCTCTGAGCTACACCCCCAGCCCTTTTTTATTGTGAAGCAGGGACTCCTTAGGTTGCTGAGAGTCTCACTATGTTGCTGAAGCTGGCTTCAAACCTGTGATCCTCCTGTCTCAGTCTCCCAAGTCCTGGGATCAAAGGCATGTGCCATGGCATCTGGCACATCCCTTTTTTTTTTTTTTTTGCGTTACCGGGAACGCAGGGGCGTTCTACCTCCGCGCTACGCCCCCGGCCCTATTTTTTTTTTATACTTTATTTTGAAACCAGGTCTCACGAAGTTGCGGAGGGCCTCACTAAGTAGAGACAGAGAGAGAGAGAGACAGGGAGAGAGAGAGAGAGAGACAGGAGAGAGATTGAGGAGAGAGAGAGAGAGAGAGAGCGCGCTCGCACACCCGAGAGCTGAGTCTGGCCACGAGAGCTGAGTCTGGCCACGAACCCGGATCCTCGGGTCTCCACCTCCCAAAGTACTGGGATTATAAGCGTGCGCCACCACGCCCGGCCACATCCCATTGTTTGATGCCCACCTCCTACACTTTAAGCTGTCTCCCTCCCTACTCTTAGGGTTTCATTTTCTTCTCTTTTCCCCAATTCTTTCTCTATCAGATCTAGAACCCAGGATGATTCTATTAACTGATTCTTACCAGTTCCTTCTCCCATGCCTGTCTATTCTTAAGAGTACAACTTATAAAAATTATATAGAGATGTTTTACATTTCTAGAACAATCAGTTGGAGCCTCAAACTATAGCCAACGTTTTTCACATTCAATTTCTGGCACCCAGTGAAAAATAAGCAGACATTCAAGGAAACAATAATGACGGAAAACCAGAGGGTGAAACTGACAAAGGAGGCCCAAATCAAAGAATTACCAGACACAGATTTTAAAACAACTGAAATAAATGACAATGACAAGATAGAGAATTGTGGAAGAGAACTAAGAACTTTAACAATGAACCAAATCAACAGAATTGAAACATACAGTAATTAAATTAAGAAACTCAAGGGTGGGCTGGCTTGGTAACAGATTAGACACAGCAAAATCATTTTAAAAAAAGAATTAGAGAAGAAAATATCCCTGTTAAACACAGAATGACAAAAGGATGGTAAACTAAAAACCAGAAAGAACCTAAAAGATCTAATAGGGCACAGAATACAGTTTCTAACATAAAAATATATGTAATCTGGAAAGAAGAAATTTGAATGAGGCAGGAGAAAATGGCATATGGCTGGGAAGTCTCCAATCCCGACAAAGAGCCCCAAGCCACAGATTCAAGAAGCATGATAAACTCAAAACAGAATTTAAAAAAAGAAAAACACGGGTACATCATATTTTTTTTTTTTTTTTTGCGGTACTGGGGATGGAACCCAGGGGCATTCTACCTCCAGGCTATACCCCAGGCCCTATTTTTAATTCTTTATTTTGAAACAGGGTCTCACTAAGTTGCAGAGGGCCTCACTAAGTAGCTGAGGCTGGCTGCGAACCCGGATCCTCCTATCTCAGCCTCCAAATACTGGGATTACAAGCGTGCACCACCACGCTCAGCTCATATTATTTCTGATGAAAACCAAAAATAGAAAAATCTTAAACGCACCCAGGGAATGGAGGGTGAGGAGCACAGGGAACAGATTCCCTTTGAAAAGACATCAGAAAGCTGGGTGTGGTGCCAGGCGTGGTGGCACACGCTTGTAATCCCAATACTTGGGAGGCTGAGACAGGAAGATCGCAGGTTCACAGCCACCCTCAGCTACTTAGTGAGGTCCTTCACAACTTAGTGAGACCCTGCTTCAAAATAAAGAATAAAAAATAGGGCTGGGGGTGTAGCTTGGAGGTAGAATGCCCCTGGGTTCCATCCCCAGTGCCAAAAAAAAAAAAAAGAAAGCCAGGCGTGGTGGCACACGCTTGTAATCCCAGTACCTGGGAGGCTGAGACAAGGATCACAGGTTCGTGGCCAGCTTTAGCAACTTAGTGAGGACCTCCGCAACTTAGTGAGAGCCTGTTTCAAAATAAAAGAATAAAATAGGTCTGGGGGTGTAGTTCAGAGATAGAATGCCCCTGGGTTCCATCCCCAGTACCACCACCAAAAAAAAAAAAGACATCAGAAAGATGGGCATAGTGGCACACTCCCAGTAATTAGGAGGCTGAGACAGGAGGATCACAGGTCTGAGGATAGCCTCAGCAACTTAGACCCTAAGCAACCTAGTAAAACCCTGTTTCCAAATAGAAAATAAAATAGGGCTGGGGGTTTAGCTCAAAGGTAATTCAATCCCCAGCACCATAGGGAAAAAAAAAAAGACATCAGCAGCCAGGGGTCGTGGCACATATCTGTAATCCCAGTACTTGGCAGGCTGACAGGAGGTCCAGGTTCAAGGACAGCCTCGGAAAATAACAAGAGTCTCAGCAACCTAGGGAGACCCTGTTTAAAAAACAAGCCAGGCCGGGCGTGGTGGCACACGCTTGTAATCCCAGTACTTTGGGAGGCAGAGACCGGAGGATCCGGGTTCGCGGCCAGCCTCAGCTGTCTATCTCTCTCTATCTCTCCCTGTCTTTCTCTCTCTCTCTCTCTCTCTCTCTCTCTCTCTCTCTCTCCTTAGTGAGGCCCTCCACAACTTCGTGTGACCCGGTTTCAAAATAAAGTATAAAAAATATGGCTGGGGGCGTAGCGCAGAGGTAGAATGCCCCTGTGTTCAATCCCCGGTACCGCAAAAAAAAAAAACAAGCCAGGCATGGAGGCCCAGGCCTGTAATCCCAGTACTTGGGAGGCTGAGACAGGAGGATTGCAGGTTTGAGGACAGCCTCAACAAGTAGTAAGAATCATCAACCTAGCGAGACCCTGTTTCAAAATAAAATAAAACATAGCTGGAGGGTGTAGCTCAGAGGTACAATAGCCCTGGGTTCAATCCCAGTATCACACACACCCACACACACAAAAAAAGACATTAGGTCTCATGGTTGACAATAAATCATAAACAGTGGAAGCCAGTAGACAATGAAAGTAAACTGCCAATCTAAAATTACGTAGCAGCAGGGCGTGGTGGTGCACACCTGTAATCCCAGTTCTTGGGAGACAGAGACAGGAGGGTCACAGGTTCAAGGACAGCCTCAGCAAAGTAGCAAGACTCTCAGAAACCTGGCAAGACCCTGTTTCAAACTAAACATAAAATAGGGCTGGGGGTATAGCTCTGAGGTAGAATGCCCCTGAGTTGTATCCCCAGTACTAAAAAAATAAAAAAATAAGCTGGGCATGGTGGCGCACGCTTGTAATCCCAGTACTTGGGAGACTGAGACAGGAGGATCTTAGGTTTGCGGCCAGCCTCAGCTACTTAGTGAGGTCTCCACAACTTATTGAGACTGTTTCAAAATAAAGACTTAAAAAAAAAGCCAAGTGTGGTGGTTCAAGCCTGTAATCCCAGTACTTGGGAGGCTGAGACAGGAGGATCATAGGTTCAAAGCACCTCAGCAACTTAGCAAGACTGTGTTTCCAAATAAGAAATAAAATAGGGCTGGGAGTGTAGCTCAGAGGTAAAATGCCCCTGGGTTCAATCTCCAGCACTAAATAAATAAATTAAATTAATAAATAAATAAATATAAAATAGGGCTGGGAGTATAGTTCAGGGGTAGAATGCATCTGAGTTCAATCCCTAGTACCACCACCACCAAAAAAAAAGAAAAAAAAAAGTAGGTAATCAATGAAAAAGTACTAAAAATAAGCCATGATCATGGGTGGGTATTGACATAGCAAAAAGAAGCTGGGCGTGGTGGCACACGCTTGTAATCCCCGTACTTGGGAGGCTGAGACCGGAGGATCCGGGCTCGCGGCCAGCCTCAGCTACTTAGTGAGGCCCTCTGCAACTTTGTGAGACCCAGTTTCAAAATAAAGTATAAAAAATAGGGCTGGGGGTGTTGCTCGGAGGTAGAACGCCCCTGGGTTCAATCCCTGGTACCACCAAAAAAAAAAAAAAACATAGCAAAAAGATACAACCAAACATTACATGCCACATGTGTAAATATATTATACAACCTAGTAAATTTACTTGCCCAAAGAAAAGAATTAAAATCTCTGAATTAGAAGTCAGCAGACTTTTCTATAAAGGAAGTGAGAATAAATATCTGAGGCTTTGCAGCCACACGGTCTCAACCCTACCACTGCGGCAATGAGCGGCTGGAGACGTGATGTGAGTGAGTGGATGTGGCGGCCTTCCAACAAATATTTATAAAACAGGGCAAGCCAAGAGCTGACACATATCCTGTAGTGTTCTGAGCCTTACTTTAGATCTAACTTCCAACCTACAGAGAATATATGTGAAATGATACAACAGAGATGCAATTAGAAAATCAACACGGAAGAAAATCATACCTTCTACAACAAATAAATTGTAAAGTTAAGTAAAGACAAGGTGCAGGGAGAACTTAAAAAGTCTCGAGATGGCCAGGCATGGTGGCGCACACTAGTAATCCCAGTACTTGGGAGGCTGAGACAGGAGGATCGCAGGTTCAAGGACAATCTAGGGAACTTAGTGCAGCTCTCAGCAACTTACTGAGACCCTGTTTCAAAAATTTTAAAAAAGCCAGGCATGGTGGCGCACGCTTGTAATCCCAGTACTTGGGAGGCTAAGACAGGAGGATCACAGGTTCGAGGACAGCCTCAGCAAGTAGTGAGACTCATCAACCTAGCAAGACCCTGTTTCAAAAAAAAAAAGCACTGGGGATGTAGCTCAGAGGTAGAATGTCATTAAATCTAATCCCTAGTACCACACACACACACACACACACACACACACACAAAAATAGGGCTGGGGTGTAGTTCAGATGTAGAACACCCTTGGGTTCAATCCCCTGTACCATACACACACAAAAAAAAGTTCTTTAGACAGGAAATAAAAATTTAAAAAAAACTTGAAAGATCAAGAATGAAGGAAGGACAGCAGAATTAATAGCTGGGTGAATGTAATTAAATATTTTCTCCTACTGAGTTCTTTAAAATATGTTCCATGTTTAAGAGGAAAAATTGTAACACTATCTGATGGGATTTTCAATGTATGCAAAGGTTATGTTTAAGACAACTACCATATATGGGGGGAAGGGGCTGAGGGTGTAGCTCAGCAGGAGAGCCCTTGCTTAGCATGTGCAAGACACATGCTTCAAAATATATTCAGCAAGCTCAGCATGGTGGCCCATGCCTACAATCCCAGTACTTGGGAGGCTGAGATAGGAGGATCACAGGTTGGAGACCAGTCTCAGGAACCTGATGAGATTCTCAACAACTCAGGGAGACCATGTTTGAAAATAAAGATAAAATAGGGATGGAGGTATAGCTCCAAGATAGAATGTCCCTGGGTTTGATGCCCTGTACCAAAAAAAGAAAAAAGAAAAGAAGGAAAGAGAAGAAAATAGATAGGAAAGGAGAGGAAAAGAGAAAGAAAAAGAAAAAGAAATCAGGCTGCAGCCAGACATGGTGGCGCACATCTATAATCCCCCAACTTAAGAAGCTGAGATGGGAGGATAACTAGTTCGAAGCCAGCCTCAGAAACTTATCAAGATCCTGTTTCAAAATAAAAAAGGCTGCGGGTATAGCTCAGAAGTAGAATGCACCTGGGTTCAATCCCCAGTACCAAAAAATAAAAAAAGCCATGGTGCATGCCTATAATCCCAGCTACTTTGGAGGCTGAGGTAGGAAGATTGCAAGTTTAAGGCCAGCCTGGGCAACGTACCAAGGTCCTGTCTCACAATAAAAAATAAAAAGGGCTGGGGATGTAGCTGGTGATAAAGTGCCCCTGGGTTCAACCCCCAATACTGAGAGAAAAAAAAAAGAAATCTTCAGGCTAAATGGTTTCATTGAGAATTCTACCAAACAAGAAGAAATAATACCAATTCCATAATCTCTTCAAAAAACAAGAAGGAGAGAATATTCCCCAAACCATTTTATTAATCTAGCATTGCCCGTGTCCAACACCAAACAAAAACAGTACCAGAAAGGAAAACTCTGCCAGTATTCCTCATGGACACAAATGCAAAAATTCTCAACAAAAAATTAACAAATCGAATCCAGCAATAAATACACAGAATTCCCTATGACCAAATGGAGTTTATTCTGGGACTGCAATGGTGTGTGTCAACATTTCAAAATTAATCATATAATTCACCATATTAGCAATAATTAGGCAAAGGAAAGGCATAAAAATTTGAAGGGAAGAAATAAAACTGTCCCTATGTACAAACAACATGGTTATCTGCATGCAAAATCCCAAGAAATCTACAAAAAAAACCTCCCAGAATTAATAAATGCCATGTTGCAGGAAACAAGGTCAATATAAATGTATCAGCAACACAAATATGACTGATGTAAAAATAAACACATTTCTGGCAATAAACAATTATAAACTAAATTTCAAAAAACAATATCATTTAAGCCAGGCACGGTGGCACACACCTATAATCCCAGTACTTGAAAAGCTGAGACAGGAGGATGGCAGTTTTGTGGTCAGCATGCTATAAATTAGTGAGACCCTGTTTCAAATTTAAAAAATGAAATAGGTCTAGGGGTGTAGCTCAGAGGTAGAACCCCTCTGGGTTCAATTCCCAGTACTATTAAAAAAAAATCAGTATCATTTAAAATAACTCCAAAAAGGTAGAATGCCTTTGGGTTCATTCAACCTTCGGTACAAAAGACTTCTGGAACTGATAAACAGATTCAGCAAAGTAGCAGGATACAAAACAATCCCATTCACAATAGCCTCAAAAACAATCAAATACCTAGGAATAAACCTAAGCACGGAAGTAAAAGACCTCTGTAATGAAAACTATAAAACACCAGCCAGGCGTGGTGGCACACGCTTGTAATCCCAGTACTTGGAAGGCTGAGATAGGAGGATCCGGGTTCGCAGCCAGCCTCAGCTACTTAGTGAGGCCCCCCTGCAACTTAGTGAGACCCTGTTTCAAAATAAAGAATAAAAAACAGGGCTGGGGGTTAGCCCAGATGTAGAATGCCCCTGGGTTCAATTCCCAGTTCTGCAAAAAAAAAAAAAAACGAAAACTATAAAACACTAAAGAAAGAAATTGAAAAAGACTTTAGAAGATAGATTTCCCATGCTCTTAGATAGGCAGAATAAATATCATCAAAATGGTCATTCTACCAAAAGTGATCTACAGATTCAATGCAATCCCTATTAAAATACCAGTGTCATTCTTTACAGAGCTAGAAAAATCATTCCTAAAATTCATATTAAAAAAAAGAACCCAAATACCAAAGCAATTCTCAGCAATAAAAACCATGCAGGAGGCATCACCATATCTGACTTCAAATTATACTACAGAGCTATAGTAATAAAAACAGCATGGTAAACCAGGCATGGTGGTGCATGCCTGTAATCCCAGTACTTGGGAGGCTGAGACAGGAGGATCACAGGTTTGAGGCCAGTCTCAGCAACTTAGCAAGACCCTGTTTCAAAATAAAAAAGTCTAGCAGTGTAGCTCAGAAGTAGAATGCCCTGGGTTCAATCCCCAGTACCAAAGGAAAAAAAGAAAGAAAAGAAAAGAGCTATAGCTTAACTATCTGTCAGTGCATCCTCTATTATACTGTGAACAATTCAAGCACAAGATCTAAATTTTCATGTTTCCAGGGCCTAGCATGAGGCTCATCACATGGTAGTCACTCGATAAATTTCATTCTTCCATACATATGCTTAAAAATCAACTGTAACATTGACTAGGATGAAGCCTATGTCTTACACTTCTTCCATAGTAGTGAGCACACTACACGCACACATTAGTGATGTTATAGCTAGTAGTGGACTAGTCATGAAAATTGTACCAAAATTAAGTTCCATGGACAAAATCCTCTTTTCAAACCATATGCTCACCTAAGATGGATGGACAGATGGATGGATAGATGGATGCCTACTGGAATTGACAATCAACAGTCATCTTCTTTATATTACACATAGATTTCCAGAGGGTTTTTATAGTATTTTTGTTGTTGCTATTCTGTTGTTTTGTGGTACTGGGGATTGAACCCAGAGGCATTCCGCCTCTGAGTTACACCCCCAGCCCATTTATTTATTTATTATCTATTTATCTATTTGTATGTATGTGTGTGTGTGTGTGTGTGTGTGTGTGTGTGTGTGTTACTGGGGATTGAGCCCAGGGACATTCTACTGCCAAGCTACACCTCCAGCCCTATTTTTTATTTTTCTTTTGAAACAGGGTCTTACTAGGTTGATGAAAGTCTCACTATATGTTGAGGCTGTCCTCAAACCTGCAATCCTCCTATCTCGGCTTCCCAAGTACTGGAATTATAAGTATACACCACCATAGCCAGCTTATTTTTATTTTTGAATCAGGGTTTTCCTAAATTACCATGTACTGGCCTTGAACCTGCAATCCTCCTTCTCAGACTCCTCCAGAGTTTTGAGCTAGAAGAAACCAACAGAGATAACCTAGCCAAAATCTTAGGAAAAACTAAAGCCCAGGACAATTAAGTGGCTTGCTCAAGATCAAAGCTATATAGCAAGAACCAAGACAAAGACTCAGATTCCCTGGCTGTTTATTCAAGCATATAGGTCATAATCCCAAAAGATGCAATCCCAAACACCATAACACCAAATGTTGAAATCACAAAAGTTCAAAATCTCTAAAGTATAAAATCCTAAAAGATCAAATTCCTGAAAATATAAATCTGGAAAAACATTTCTTTCCCCAGTACTGGGGATTGAACCCAGGGGCATTCTACCTCCGAGCTACACTCCCAGTCCTATTTTTTTTTCTTTATTTTGAAACATGGTCTCACTAAGTTGCGGAGGGACTCACTAAGTAGCTGAGGCTGGCCACGATCCTGTGATCTTCCTGTCTCAGCCTCCCAAGTACTGGGATTACAAGCATGCACCACCATGCTTGACAATAATTAGCTTTTTTTTGCCGTACCGAGGATTGAACGCAGGGGCATTCTACCTCCGTGCTACGCCCCCGGCCCTATTTTTTATACTTTATTTTGAAATCGGGTCTCACGAAGTTGCGGAGGGCCTCACTAAGGAGAGAGAGAGAGAGAGAGACAGAGACAGGGAGAGAGAGAGGGAGAGAGCTGAGGCTGGCCGCGAACCCAGATCCTCCGGTCTCCGCCTCCCAAAGTACTGGGATTACAAGTGTGCGCCACCACGCCCGGCAACAATAATTAGCTTTTAAACTTTTATCTTTTACCATTAAGTAGACTAGTGTACTTAAGTTATCACAGCTTTTTGCAAGGGAACAATTTCACAGATTTCTTCCATTGTATTGTAAAGAATACTATAAAAAGAAATGATATTCAACTTTCCTAACACCAAATCTGTGTTAGCCAGGGTTCCCCAGAAAGAAAAAATCAGTTTGCTATGTATACAGATATATGAGGGGATTTACTAGGGAAAGTGGCTCACACAATTATGGTGGCTGAGAAGTCTGGTGACAGGCTGTCTGAATGTTGAAGAGTAGTCTGGGATGTCAGTAGTATGGCTTAGTCCGTGGCCAGGGGCCTCAGAACTAGGGGACTGTGTTAACTCTCAGTCCAAGGCCAAAAGACTCCAGGGACCAATGATATATGTCTTAAGAGTCCAAAGGCCAGGAGTTCTGATGTCCAAAACAGCAGAAGAAAACTGTCCTACCTTTCAGAGAAAGACCAATTCACCTTCTGTTTTGATCTCTCGAGGCCCCTAGCCCACTGGATGGTACCCACCCACATTGAGGGGGATCTTCCCCTTCTACTCCAGCCAGACTTAGACACTAATCTCCTCTGGAAACATCCTCACAGCCACACACCCAAAGTAATGCTTAACTGAGTTTCTCAGTATTCAGTCCAACTAACATAATGCAACGTATCACGCACGTAACTAAAAATACACTAACCTCTTCCCCAGAATCTGGACTTCTACCCCTCTTACATATCTTTTTTTCTTTTTTTCAATTTTCAGGATTTGGGCTCCCATGATTTCAACATTCGAGATTTTAAAATTCCAGGACTGTCATGACTTCAGGATTTTGATCTTTGGGGATTTCAACATTCCGGATTATGGCACTTGGGACTGTGTCTTTCAGGATCATGATTGGCATCACTGATTTCACGCTTTCTCATAAGCCAGGCAGTCTCCCCTTTGTATCCTCTGACTCCTCTGACTCCTCAAAGTAAGTATGACTCCTCTACTAATGTATACTTCTTTATTTTTTTTTTTTTTTGCGGTACCGGGGATTGAACCCAGGGGCGTTCTACCTCCGTGCTACACCCCCGACCCTATTTTTTATACTTTATTTTGAAACCGGGTCTCACGAAGTTGC
>PVJS01037185.1:0-20057 GCA_004027185.1 Glis glis
TGTGTGTGTGTTGCTAGGGATTCAACCCACAGGCATTCTACCTTTGAGCTACACTCCCAGCCCTATTTTATTCTTTTATTTGAAAACACTTCTCACTAAGTTGCTGAGACTGGCCATGAACCTGCAGTCCTCCTGTCTCAGCCTCCCAAGTACTGGGATTACAGACATGCACCACCACACGCAGCTCAGATCTTTTTGCTTTGTGAATTTTACTATGAAGATGTCTATCATTCAGTGTTGTCTTTTTGTTTGTTTTTTTGAGATAAGAGTCTCACCATGTTGCCAGGCTAGCCCCAAAACCGTGGGCTCAAGTGATCCTCTTTCCTCAGCCTCCAAAGTAACTGGGACTACAGGTGCACACCACTATCCCTGGCTTATCTTTTTTTTTTATTTAAATAAGAGACAGAATAGTGTAGTATTATATTTGGGTTGTGATATAAGAAAATACTGTCCAATGGAAAAAAAATTGAGCCACATGTAATTCTCCATTTTTAGTGGCCACATTAAAACAATAAAAAGATACAAATTAAATTAAGTTTGATAATATATTTTGTATAACCCAGTACACCCAAATTATTATCATTTTGACATGTAATCAGTATGAAAATTATTAATTACACAGGAAAGAGTAGGAGAAGGAAACTCTCAGAAAAGGAGGGTGGAGGGTAGGGTAGGGAAGTTTGACCTCTGTTCCTTTCCGTAGCCTTGGGGAAGCACAGAGGAGGCTGGAGAAGGCCCTGCCCATCTTTACTCTGGCTCCTACTTTAGCTTGTGAGTATAAGTGAGAACAGTGACAAGAGATCAACTTATTTGTTCTTCTTCCTCTGAATAGTCAAGAGTTCTATTCACATTCACAACATAGTTCTAGAAAAGGCCCAGAGAGCAGCCTTGTGCCATAGAATATATATGTACATAAAGAATCTAAAACAAAATGCTACCCAGGCTGGTCACTCACACTCCAATAACAGTGCTCTCTCTCGCTCTCGCCCTCTCTTCCTCTCCCCCTTCTTTCCCCCCTTTTATATCCAGCTTTAAATTCCTTACTGGAAAGACAGGAAAGGAAAAGTTTATAGTAGATTTTCCAAACACAAACCTTGCTTTTATAATATGGTTATGGCAACCATCTCTATTTTGGTAAAGTTAGCCTATTATATGAATGACATTTTGCAATTTTGAATTTTGCAATTTAAAAAAAACATAAGCCAAAATACACAAAGAGCTGTGTGCATGTATGTTTTTAGTACGTTGAACCTCACTATGATGTATAATTGCAATGCACTAATAAAATAATTAAGAAAAACCGTAAGCCAGTGCAAGCAGTTAAACTAGGCATTTGCATTTAGTACTGTAAATCAGAATTCTAGGCATTGTACAGGACAGAATGAAAACATAACACTGCCAGACCACATCTGTAAGGCTCAGAGAAAACTTTGAGGAAATGAGTTGGGAACTGCAACATGAAGGGTGAGTAGGAGTTAATAGGCAGCACTGATGGAAAAGAGCTTTGCAGGCAAAAGAAAAAATGTATAGAATTCTTGTAGTGGGAAATGAGAGTCCAGAAATACACCATACATTTATGGTCAGTAGGTTTTGAAAAGGGTATCAAAAAGGTAGTTTTTCACTATATGGTTCTATATGGAAAAGAATGAAGTTGAACCCATACCCTATACCATGCACAAAAAATAAACTTGATACACATCACGGACCTTTAAAACTGTAATACTCAGCTGGGTGTGGTGTTGTGTGCCTGTGATTCCAGTACTTGGGAGGCTGAGACAGGAGGATCACAGGTTTGCAGCAGTGCATGGCAGCTCAGGGAGGCCCTCGGATACTTAGTGAGACACTGCTTCAAAATAAAAAGGGCTGTGGGTGTTGCTCAGTGGTAGCACACCCCTGGGTTCTATTCAGAAACCACTTGTAATGCTCTTAGAAGACGTAGGAGTAAGTCTTTTGACTGTGGGTTAGGTGACTTAGATGGGACACCAAAAGCTCAAGTGACAGGAGAAAATATGGACTGGACTTCATCACAACTAAAGACCTTGTGTTTCAGAGGATACGATCAAGAGAGGGGTAACAACCCACAGAATGGGAAGAAGTGTGTGCGAGTAATAGGGCTGATAGGGGAACTTACATAACCAGCTGCTCCTAGGAAAATGCACAAGGCAAAGAGTAGGTTTGTGGAAAGAGGTCAAAGACTAATGTTTGGACATGTGTGCTTTCTGATTTGAAAAGTAGAGCTCTGTTAAAGTGGTCTCTTCGTTTCTTTCAGAATGAAAACTTGTTATCTACCTTAAGCATCTCTTTCAGCTCAAACTGTCCACTTCTGAGGTAACAGGTGTAAACTCCATGTTCAGACAAGAGTTTCTTAGTCCAGGAAGCCTTGGCCCTGTGTTCTGCTTAGCTTATGAACAGGGCATCTCCTATTGTAATTTTAGACTTAGGCTTCAGACTGCTCAAATTCCAACTGTCCCATCAAGATTTTGCTTAACTTTTAAAATAAGAATTTAAAATAGTCCAAACATTCTTCCAAATCAGTCATAATCTGTGTAACATGATTAGTATATTAGAGCTAATTCTCTGACTTGTATCTTGCTATTTCCTTGCCCCAGAATACTTTGCCCTGTCAGCTGTGTCTTAGATACTCTTCTTACTCAATTCACCAAAAACAGAGTCCAGCTAGGAAAATAGAAAAAGGAAAATCTAAAATTGACCTTTCAATTTCCTCCCATTAAATAAGACTTGCTCTGGAAATGTTTCATGCAAGGAAGCAGTAGTGAAAAATTCTTCTTTGTTATTAAGTTTCTAAAGGGGATGAAAACGCTTTGTGATTTTAAATTTTCTGTTAAGGAATGGGTTATTTTATTGGGGATATACCATGAAATAATACATACTCAGACTTCTAGGTCATTTCTCTATCAGAGAGCCTAGTTCCCTGAACCAAAGAAGAGATGAGCGTAATTATTTCCAATTAGAACAGGGCATATATTCAAAGTTCATAGCAAAGATGTCATATGTCTCATTATATATTCATCCAAACTATTTTAATCAGTTAATAGCTATCTTTATTCACATATTTTAAAACAGATGAGCTCCGACAAGAAATGTTGGATGATGCACAAAAGAAGTTGATGAACTTGGTAAACAGCACTGAAGGGAAAGTGGACAAGTATGCTTTTACCTTTTAACTTTTTTATATTTTATAAAGATTTTTTTTATGGTAAAACAACTTTTTTTTTTGCAGTACTGGGAATTGAACCCAGAGGCATTCTATCTCCAAGCTCCACCCCCAGCTCTATTTTTTATTCTTTATTTTGAAACAGCGTCTCACTAAGTTGCGGAGGGCCTCACTAAGTAGCTGAGGCTGGCCGAGAACCTGCGATCCTCCTGTCTCAGCCTCCCAAGTACTGGGATTACAAGTGTGCGCCACCACGCTCGGCTTGTAAAACAACTTCTACATGTAGATGTTTATATGTGATTAAATCTTTTTAAGAAGCCTTTTCTTACATAATAAGAAGATGCGTAGGTAGCTTTAATGAGAGTCAGTAGAATAACTTACCTTCTTTTGTTTTTTAAAGTATATTTTCCCCAATTCATTCTTTTTCTTAAAACCATATGGAAGCCGGGCGTGGTGGCATACCCTTGTAATCCCAGTACTTGGGAGGCTGAGACAGCAGGATCGCAGGTTTTGGTGATATTAGAGATTGAACCCAGGGACATGCGCCAGCATGCCTGGCTTGGATTATTCTAAATTAGACTTGTCAAGATTTTTTTAAAAACTACTTTAAAATATTTTATTGTTCAGTATTTTTAAGGAATATTTAATTGCCTAAGTATAATTGTTTATGTGTTTAGTGTTTGGGTAAGCACCATACTGAGATAGCTTGAGACATTTCTGCCTTCATTTTCAGAGTCCTCATGAGAAACCTCTTCATCGGTCATTTCCACACACCAAAAAATCAGCGTCATGAAGTGTTACGATTAATGGGAAGCATCCTGGGTGTTAAAAGGGAAGAAATGGAGCAGGTAACTGGACAGCGAAAGCCATTTCGAATATATTTGTAACTAAAATGGTGGCGTCGTCACAGAAAGTCATTTCTTTTTATTGTATATAATGTTAATTTTCTCAGTTATGTAAAAATGGAGTCATTTCATTCTACACTGAAGAGGGAGATTTATTCAATTTGTATATTAGTTTAAGTATTTTGCAATGTATAAGCCACGTCTCCTATCAGTGTGCTGACATTTTGAGATACAATGATCCATAACATTTCAACATTTATTTGAGATTGAGCTTGGGGTGGCATTTTATTGTATTGGTAGCCTCTATGGATAGTGGAAACATTCATTAGGAATTAGACTTAAAAAGCATGATTTTGTATTATCTGAAATAATGTAAAAGTGTTTATATTTTCTTTACTTGTATTGATAATACTTTTATTTTAAAATAATCTTGTAGCTACTTAATGAAGATAGTGGCGGTGTTACTAGATGGATGACTGGGTGGCTCGGAGGAGGATCAAAAAGTGTCCCCAACACACCTTTGAGACCAAGCCAACAATCCATGCTTAACAGTGTAAGAACCAGTATTATGATTGCTGAATATGAATGGTGTGAATGATTGTATATTGCACTCATTTGCGAAGAATCAGACTTCTTTTTTAAGTAATCTTATACAATCCTTTTACTTTGGAGTTATGGAAACTGAGATCCAGAGAGATGGCCAGCTTAAGGATGACAGGCCAGTTTAATCATTTTATTGCACGTAGTAAAAAGTTCTCACTTTTTACAGAGTACTTTTAGTTTTTAAAATATTAACTGTCATTTCTTTGTGTTTGATCCTGCCGCCTCGGGCAGTCTTGCTGTGAAATCATGACATTCTTGAAGACAGAGCCTTTTTTATATTAATGTGTGTTCCAAATCATAGAGCCAGTGATACTTACTGAGCGCAACTGTCCTGTACCAGACTTGTAAGCACTGGGGACGTAGCTACACACCAGATAGACAAGGTGCCTGCCCTGAACAGATTACATTCTGGTAGGAGGAGGCAATTAATAAATGAAAGCACGGTGCCTGGTATGCAGTCAGCTTTGAGTGAATATTAATTGAATTGAGTAGCACTCTTAAGTTAAAATGTAGTTTCATTTCTTTTCATAAAGAAGATACCACAGATAGGATAAACCCTGATTATCCTATTTTTATTTATTTTATTATTTTATCTATTATGTATTTATTTATTTTATTTTTTTGGTACTAGGGATTGAACCCAGGGGCATGCTACCTCTGACGTATACCTTTTTATTTTTCATTTTGAAACAGGGTCTCACTAGGTTGCCGAGGCTGGCCTGAAACCTGCGATCCTCCTGTCTCAGCCTTCCAAGTACTGGAATTACAGGCATGTGCCACCATGCCCAGATAAAATTTAATTTAAAGGAAAGGCATACACTATTTTAACCTGATAATGTTACTGGCGATCTTTTGTTATATTCATTGATTGGGTCTTAACTTTAGAAAATAAATCATGTTTAAGGACTAAGGGTGTAGTTCAATGGTAGAGTGCTTGCCTAGCATGTATGAGGCCCTGGGTTCAATCCTCCATACTCTAAAACAAAACAAAAATATGTTTAAGGTTTGTTTTCCATTGATATAATTTTCACATCTATGCTGTTAGTAAGACTATGTCTCAGTAAGTGCCAGTGACAGCAAGAAATATGTGTTCTCAGTTGGCTCGTTTTTCTGACTACTAGGTGTGTGAGATGAGTGTTGTCATCAAGGATTATTTATTAAACTGAAAATTTTGTTATGATAGCCATGTATCTAAAGTGCTAGCACTTTCAATTTTCCATAAAGCTGATTTGCAAAGAAAAAAAATTTCAAATGACATGATTAGTTTTTAATATTTAATTAGAACAGCTGGTACATGTTTTTAGTTATAGTGAATATAATATGATCTAGCCTAATATAACCAAAATATTTTTTGTTAGTCTTTTTCAGAACTTTTCGTTAAATTTCTAGAAACAGAATCTCATCCATCTGTCCCACCACCAAAGCTTTCTGTTCATGCCATGAAACCTCTAGACTCACCAGGAAGGAGAAAACTAGGTGCAAATGTACCAGAAAGTTTTACAGGTAAAAGCAGATACTTATGTTTTCTTAGTGTTAAAAAATTGGGTGTTTAATTTGGGGATTAGGATTTTGCTTTACAGTGATATTAACTAAAGTTTTAGTTTTTTTTTAATGTAATACTGCTTCCAAAATCCCAATAAGGCTTTGTGTATTTTAGTAATCTGATATTTAGTTAGCTTAGGTTAGTTTAAATACTATGAAATACTTTCCTTTTATATGTTTCACTCAGCTCTTTTGTCACTATGACCAAAATACCTGACGAGCACAACTAAGAGGAAGAAAGGTTTGATCAGGGCTCACGGTTCCAGAGCCCAGGCATGCTCAGAGGGCTTAGTGCAGCAGAACAGCTTGGCATCAGGGCTCCAGGGCATGGTGGAGGGAAAAGCCAAGCTCAGCTCAGGGGAGCAGGCAGAGAGAGGAAGGAAGGACTGGGGTCAGAAACAATCCGCAAGGCCATGCCCCCAGCGATCTACTGCCTCTCGCCATGTCCAGCCTCCAAACCTGGCTGCATTGCCAACACATGGGTTCTTGGGAGACATTTTAAATCCAAATAGTAACAGTAGATCAGAATAATTCTCTCTCAGCTTGAATCATTGTTCCGGAAGTGGCGGTGAACTGGTTAAACCTGTGCACGGTCACCTGTTTTCCTTCCTCACTAAGGGTGTGTATTACTAATCAGAATTAAATGTATAGTTTATAGTTAGAGAAGGGTTTTTTTACCCCTCTTTGAAAACCCAAGTGTTAAAATCAGTAACCAAACCTTGGTGCCTAAGCCGTGTGTATAAGCTCAGTTTAGTAAACTGTTAGAAAGATAAAGTATAAAATTTATATGTTGTTTAAAATCTTGACTCCTAAATTTAGTTGAAAACTCTCCCAGTCTACTGAAGGGTACTGAAAACATTTTTTCTTCTTACACTAGGTTGTAACGTCTTAAAGGAGACTCAAATTTCTTATGGCAAGGTCTCCTCCCCTCCTATTCCTCCCCTTTCCCTTCTTCCCTCTCCCTTTTCTCCTTTCCCACCCTCCCCTTTTATCTTATCAAGTCTGAGCTCAGCTTGCTTTGTATCAATAAGAGACACGAGCAGATATGGTCTGAGTTGATTTAGGGTTTGCATGAAAAAAGCAAGCTTTAGTCTTTCACCCTGTTTTGGAAGTGTATCAGAGCTTAGTAGGTAGCACCAGAAACTTCCAGTTTGGAAGGTGTCATTCCTAGAAAGTCCAGCTTGAGATTCAGGAGTGCTGATTACAACTAGAGTTAATGAATTCGTCATAGTACTTTCTCTTAGGAGGCCTCTTTTGAGTTTTCCATTGCTAAAGTGGGCACCTACACAGAGTTGCTTGTATCTTACCACCAAAAATTGTTAGTAGTCTTGGGTAATAAAGCAGAATTCTAGCCACTTAGACATTAGGCCATAATCCAAATACCTATTCCTATGAAAATGAATTGCATCAGCCCACTTGATAGGGAAATAACCTAATAGAGAATTGTTCTCAAACCTTTGAATACCTAAAAGATTATCATATTATATTGTTTTTTCTTCTGGTAAATCAATATTGATTCTAATTGTTATCATTGTAATATGATTGCTGGCATTCTTCATGACCATTATAATTACTGAGAAATCTTAACCTCTCAAATCCTTCGTCTTTCAAGTGAGTAAAGAGTAAGTAAAGAGTTGTCTATAACATAGATAACACCATTTAAAAAGCTGTTCTTAGAATAAGCAAAGTTTATTAGTTGTATAACTGGTATTAAGGATAAAATAACAGTATTAATGTGTTTAATGAAGCATTAGTTGTACATAGAAATACTCTTCTCTCCCCTTTGCTTTCTTTCTCTTTATTTCTTTTCTCCTTCACCCAAATATATTTTATAGACTTTGCTTGTGGAATCCAGAACCCAGCAGCATATGAATTATATTTATTTGGGAATCAAATCTGGAAACCTAAAATACATGTATAGCATTGTTTTTATCAGAAAATGTTTTAAGTGACTAAGAGTGAACTTTAATCAGA
Organism: Glis glis; assembly: GCA_004027185.1. NCBI lineage: Eukaryota > Metazoa > Chordata > Mammalia > Rodentia > Gliridae > Glis > Glis glis. The sequence goes on from PVJS01037185.1 coordinate 8,140, forward strand.
TTTTCATAATACAAATTAGTATTTATGTTTAGGAATTAAAATCTACTTATGCTCTCATTTTGAACAGTCCAAAAACTATGCTCAACACCAGTGTTATTACCACGAAAGCCGAATTTCAAAGTTAATAGTCGTGATAAAATTTATTACTCACATATATCTGTTAATCAATTTGACAATATAGGGTTAGCTTTCTTTATGCTATCACTATATTCACAAGGTTATTTCAGTTTGACTTAATCGTGAAGGGTAGAGACCAATTAGTCCATATTTTATCATTTAGGTACAGCAGAATCCAGGACTGGTAGAAGAACAGATCTGAATCCGTTCTTGGCTCCCCGCTCTGCAGCTGTGCCTCTTATTAACCCAGCTGGACTTGGACCTGGTGGGCATCTTCTTTTGAAACCCGTCTCAGACATTCTACCCACATTTACACCTTTGCCAGTGTCGCCTGACAACAGCGCTGGAGTTGTACTAAAGGACCTTTTAAAGCAATAGGTGATTCTCAAGCCTGAGATCATATAGCACTTTAAAGAAACTATGAACACTATGTGTATATACTTTATCACAAAGTGGCCTTTTGGAGAAAGTTATGTATTTGTTTGCAGTTGTAATTTCCCTAAATTTAATAAAAATATTCTTAATGCTTTTAGAATTGCAGGTGTCAGAGGAGAAGTATTTGCTATGTAATTGGCTTTTTTCCTTGATGTGACCTAATTTAAGCTAGAAACATTTGGTTTGTCTAAGAGTAAAATACTAGTAGCTATATGTGCATCTGCTTTTTATGTCTTTCTCTGATCTTCAGGCTCATTTAAGCTAGAGACATGTGGTTTATCGTTTAAAGATAATCAAGGGATTTACAGGGGAAAAAAAAGGAAATGAAAATACTGGTTGTGGCTTCTCTACATGGTGCAGAAAGTCAGTCTGAAGCATTTGTTGATCACCTTCAGAGGACTTTGTGTAGAGAGGCCAAGAACAAGGTTGTCCCTGGGAGGTCGTAGGTCCCATGAGACAGTCCATGTATTTGGTTCTATGCAATTTTATCATGTAAAATTCATGTGTGGATTCATGTGTCCACCACCACCGTCAAGGCACAACACTTTAATCACAGGGATCCCTCATGCTGTCCTTTTCTAACTGTAACTGCCCCTCTCCTGCCTCCCACCTTAATCCCTGATAACCACCAACTGCTCTCCATCTCTGTAATTTTGTTATTTCAAGAATGCTATGTAAATGGAATCATGTGTTACATAACCTTGAGGTTGGTGTTTTTCACTCAGCGTAATTCCCTTGAGATCCAGCCAAGTCGCTGCAGTATCAGTAGTTTATTCCTTGTTATTGTTGAGTATGTGGTGTGGATTTACCATTTAGTTTACAGAGCCAAGGTATCTGTCTAAAGGTATCATCCAAAACTAAAGGTTTCCTCACACAACTTGCATATAAGCGTTACGTTGTACAGCCGCATCCACGTAACTGCAATAACAACATCACCGAACACGCCACCTGCTGTCTGCGTCTGAGGCGTTGCTACTGGAGGTACAGCGATCAGAATTGTCTGTTCCCATCGCAGCGGTCACCGGGGCAGGGAAATCACTTCCACAGCACCAGCACAAGCTGTTTGGAACTTAGAGTATTTCTTTAATTTTATATAAACCATCACAAGAAATCCTGACTTGAAGCCAACTGTATCAAGATGTCCATATCTGTATTCGTTGTTGAAGTTGTACATGTAAAAGACATTTCTTGCAGATTTTGTAAATTTGGATATGCCTTTAAAATAGAAACATTTGTATAGCAAGAAAAGATGAAAGCGACACTAATCCAAATATGTAAATAGGTCTGGCTCCAAGCCAGAACTGAATTTGATTTTTGTTAATTTTGCTGTGATTAACTGTATATTTCTAATATATTTCAAAGACTGGAAGTGTTGATGGTTAAAACTTGTTTTTCTGAAAAATTAACTAAAGTAATTTTGCTTCATGATGTTATCTGTATCCTCAACTAACTTATTTATGTTGCCATTCTTTAGTACATTATAAAGGAAGTTGTCATAGCAGCTCATATTTGACACAGTAAACTGCCTCCTGTCGGTTTTGCCCATTATTATTTCTCTGTGACACCGCAGATGCTTCTCGACTTATGGTGGGGTTGCACCCTAATGAATCCATTGATATCTTAAATTGGAAGCACATTTTCTAGTCACACCTGACCTACAGCCACCCTCGCTTGGCAGCACAGCACACTGCCGAGTCTCTTGGGGGCCCTTCCCATCGTGCAGCTGACCAGGAGCCACAGCTCGCTTGCTGCCGCCCAGCATCCAGGGAGACTGTCGTGCCACATATTGCTAGCCCAGGAAAAGGTGGGAATTCAAAATAAAAAATACTCCCAGTACTTGGGAGGCTGAGACAGAAGGATTGCAGGTTCAAGGACAGCCTCAGCAAATAATAAAGACTCTCATTAACCTAACAGGACCTTGTTTCAAAATAAAAATAAAATAGGGCTGGGAGTTAGAATGCCCCTGGGTTCAATCCCCAGTGCCACAAAAATAAATAAAAAAATAAAAAATATAGTTTTTACAAGTGTATATCAGTTTTGCACCTTCATAATATTGAGAAATTGTAAATCAAACCATCTTAAAAGTCGAGGACCATCTGTGCTACTATAGATGTTTATATGCGCCTTAAAAAGATCCTTTCAGCGACTATCCTGAGTTACTTGCTGCTTGCTGTTGAAGTTTCTTTTCAGTGTGGAGCAACTGGAATACTAGTTTCTAAGCTTAAAAAAAGATACATGCTCCTTCATTTTGAAGAAATGGAACATGCCAGAAGTATTTTATTTTGAACCAGAGATGCACAATGGATATTTAAGTAGTATGTCATCATATTTGAAATGACATTTAAAGTGTTTCCTTCCCTGACCAAAACAACCTGTTCCCCATCGCCTCGCAGTTTAACCTAGGTTTGAAAGCTGTGTGGGTGGATTGCACATCCAAACATCATAGAAAATATTACATGGCTGCTGTTTAAGTATGTGGTCTTGTCCAAAGGCTGTAGTACCTAATGATGCTTTTGTCGTATCATTGAAACTGTAGCTGACTGGTGTATGTTGATCTAAACCAGACATAACTTATCCACTTTCCTGAAACTAAGTTGTGTCCGAGATGAACCATCTGCTCAAGGAATCTCCTTAGTAACCAGACAGTAGTGAAGCATATAATATACAACTAATGTTAGCAATGGGACACTGCTAGCAGCAAGCTCACAGCAATATTTTAACTACAGTAATTTTACTGTTTATGTCTCTATAAACTTAGAATTTGTGGTTCAGTTTTGCCTTAGCTGCCACAGTTTTTCACAACATTCCTAATGTTTAATTAAACCATTAAACAATTAAAACCATTAAAGCTATAGTTAGTTGAGCACGATATAGTAGAAAATTTATCCAGCAATTGAATTTGATTTTAGTATAATACTGTATCATGGGGTTTTTTTTAGTTTTAGTTTTTAAATTTTTCTAAGGGAAAAAACTATTAAGAAAAAAAGGAATAGCTTTCTTGTACCTAGTCATTTAAAAATATCACCCTTCTCATAAAGCCTTTTAGTTTCTTTTAAACTTTTAGCAGTTAATTGGGCAGAAAAGACTTCAAAATACTTACTCAGCTGGACATGGTGGTACAAGCCTGTAATACCAGTACTTGGGAGGCTGAAAGAGGAGGATTGCAGGCTTGAGGCCAGCCTCAGCATTTTAGTGAGATCCTCAGCAACTTAGCAAGACCCTGTTGGAAAATTAAAATGGCCGGGGTGTAGCTCAGAGGTAGAATGCCCCCAGGTTCAATCCCCAGTACCTAAATAAATAAATACTTATCCAGTTAATAAGTGAGGGAGAAAGTAAAGCAAGCTGTGTCTTCAGGGACAAGCAGGATGATGGGAATGGTTTAGAAAGTGCTATATGCACCAAACTCCAAAGCACTTGAGCTTGATTTTTAAAACTAATGAAGTTTTTAGAACATCAAAGTATTTAAAACATCTTCCATCAACAAACAATTTATCTTGAATTTTGTAAATACCAAATAAGTTAGGTGGTATTTATTATATATATTCCTATGGAAAAGTGATAATTTTAATCTTCTGACATTTGTGATTATTTGCCAGTCTTTACTTTTTAATTTATTAAGGTTTCGCTATTTAAAATTGATCAATTGTCTTGATTTATCGGGAAATATCTAAATGAGACATTTCCAACCCAACCTTAAGATTAGGTTGTGTTTTATAGAGCTAAAGGCGATGCATTTTTTGGTTGTTGTTTCTCAGGATCACTGCAAGACCAAAAAAAATCTCCAAATAAAGATGATATATGTAAGTTGGCAATATCTTCATCCACAATAAAAAAAAAGTTTTTTAGCAAACAGCTGCTGACTTTTCTTTAGAAGGGGAGAAATGACTTACACATGTTGTTTATGGCCGCAGTTGATGGACTACTGGAGCCGATGTCTCTCAGTGCTCGCCAGATGTCTGCTGTGTCTGCTGTCAGGATTCTGTTTGAGCCTTGGAAATTTGAAGTACGACCAACTTAAGATTCTCAAGATTATGTATGAAAAGGATCTGAGGAGATTTAGCCAGCCTTTTTTTTTTTTCTTCTTTTTCTTTTGTCTTCAGAGGTGGTATCATCCTTGGCCTCTGGGTGTTTCTCCAAGATAATCAGTATATCTTCATTTTTTCTTAGATGTGGAACTTGAATATTTTTTTAACTCTTCATATGGTGGCAGTAGTGGAGGGAACTTGGTTTTTTAAGTCAACAGCAGGTTTGGAGTCATGATTTTGACCCTTTGTGTGTGACCTTTAACAAAATTACCTTGACCATGGGCTTCGTTTTTCTCATCTCTAAAGTGAGATGATATCCACCTGGTAGCCTCATGGAGTAATAGGATCAAATGGCATTCGTTCATAATCTATCTTAAATGGATAAATGTGCTACTTGTGGAAATGCTTTCTAAAATCCATAGTTACATGCAGAAAATAGAAGTTGTGATTATTACTGCCGAAGAGTGGACAAGAACATGGGGTGGAGGTGTTACTGACGCCAAGAGCCATTTCCAAAGGTAAGGAGGGACCAGAAGCATGAAGGGCTTGCTGCTGAGATGGCTGGGGAAGTAAGTCTTAAGAAGACACTGTTGGATTTAGGGACCAGAGAGGAGTTGTTGGCTTTGACCAGAGCAGAGCGGGTGGCACGGCGGGCAGCGCCCTGCTGAGTGGGTGGCGAGCAGAGGGGACAGTGTTTGTAGGCAACTTTGCTGAGAAATCCAGTTGGTGAAGAGGGCATTCGTAGGAGAGGAAAGGGGTGGAAGGAGGTGTAGGCTGAGCCTGGAGCCTGCGTAGACACTTGTGGGGAGGCTGAAGACAGTAGATAGGGTTCCAGAGGCCAGGTGACAGATGGGATCAGAGACAGAGAGGAAGGACTCCTTTACTGGGGCAGCAGCTGTGGAGAGAGGGGAGGTGGAAACGGCTGGTGGGTTTGGGCAAAGGGAAGTTGTGGGACTTGCCTTGGGTTGGAGAAGAACTTATCTGCTAAAAAGCAGCTAGTAGGTTCTGAGGCTTGAGAAACCCACAGTCAAGTGGAAGAGACAGGCACGTGTCCAGATTACTGAAGATCTGAGAAATGCTCTTGGGGACACATGCCAAGTGCTGGGAGGCCCTGACTTGGACCTGGCAGGCAGGTGGGAGGGGAGGAGTGGTTGTCATGCACATCTTAAAGGAAGCACGCTAGCAAATTAAGTGTCAAAAGTCAAATGGTTCTTGCCCTAGTGGGATACAAAATGTTAGTAACCTGAACCTTGTCCTGTCCTGGGATGTAGGTCATGTGAATAATGATATAGCTGAGAGTTTAACAGCATACTGTCAAATTTTAGTACATCCCGTAAATTAGTGATCCATTATCATCACAACAATATTTGCCTTGGAGATAAAGAAAAATTTAAAGATGCTAATAAATTAATTACTTAGCCAAATGTTTGAACCTTTAGTTATTTTTTGTTTTGTTTCGTTTTGTTTTTTGCCTTGGCTCTTAAAATGGAATCTTCCTGTGTATCAGTCCTTTATCCCTTCTGGGGTTAAGATATTTAAAAATTTGCACTGTAATGATATTTTTAACTGTGATAATTTTCAGCTGTAATGTATTTAGACAAATAATTTTTTCAGCTCCCACATTCTTTGACTTCAGTGAGTTATCTTTGGTCCTCAAAAATTAAATCTCAGTGATTTGAAGATACTTGCCTATGAACTTAAATTTATTCAAGTTGTTCCCTAGATATCCCAGGACTCTAAAATTTCTAAGATAAGTCTATTTTGTCAAATACGAGCATGGAGATGTGGAAGGATATTGTGAGTTTTCCTCTCAGTGATGGGTCAGTCTCAAGCCCTTTCTGACCCACATGTAAATGAGTGTGTATTCCTAGATGCCTGTACACTTCCCTAGTGTCAGGTTCCCCCACACCCCAGATGGTTAAGGGAGATGTGATTTCTTTTAAAGAAACATTTTAAGAACAAAACAATAGAAATTTGCTTCTGGTTTTCTCTTCAGCCCCTTCTGTTCAGGTATAAAAAACCAGGTATCATCTGAGAGTTAACACATTAATCTCCTTAGCCAAGGTGTTCAGGTAACTTCCTTGGATAAAGGGGAGGTGGTGATAGATTTATTTTATTTTTGAAAACTTACATGGAATGTTTAGTCTTTGAAAATGTTTTGAATCATTTTAAAGTTCTCTCCTTAAAGCGTTTTCATGCCATGTTGTGTACTTACTCCTGGGACAGTCTCAGATACACACATTCAACTATATTGTTCTTTCGGGTTGTGCATGGCAGCTTGGCAGCTCCTGTCTCAACAGGTATTGATGATGGTAACAATGAGTTCTTCACAGAACGACTGCTTAAGAAACTAAGGCTTCCCTTTTCTGAGTCTTTCTCACTTTTTAAATTCTCTTTGGACATCAGTTTTACTTGCTGAAAAGACATTTTAGCCCTGCAGTAATCCTTTACTGTGTGTGTATATATGTGAAATGTTTGGAACATTATAAAGCAGACAATCTGATATTAGGAGGGGATCTGGCTATGGCAGTATGAAGGGGTCAACCAGTCTTCCTGCAAAAAGCAAATATAAAACTAAAATTGTGAGCTGGGTATGGTGGCGCACATCTGTAGTCCCAGTACTTGAGAGGCTGAGACAGGAGGATCACAGGTTCAAGACCAGCCTCAGCAACTTAGCAAGACCCTGTTTCCAAAAAAATAAAATAGGGCTGGGGGTGTAGCTCGGAGGTAGAATGCTCCTGAGTTCAATCCCCAGTACCATGAAAAAAAAAGTGTCAAAAACAACCATTTTGGGGCTCTGAAAATTGACCAAAGGCAGGCAAGAATCTGAGAACTATTTTTGGAAAGAGTCTAGAGCTTCAGGTAAGAACTATTGGAGCCTTTGGCTCCAAAAAACTTCCAGGTTTTTCTAGCACTGTGCAGATCATGACAACCAGCAGTGTTGTGGCCTGATGGGGTACTTGATGGTAGGGACGAGGGTGGCGCAAAACTGAGGACTTTGTCAATTAAAAGTGGCCAACCCAGACGGGAACAGTGGTGGGCCAGCGGGAAGTTACGGTGGGGACTGGAACAGTCAGAGAAGGGCCGTGGCTGATGGAAAACGCCATGCGCAGGGGAGATGGACAAGCCCCAGGCCTATGAGAGGCCAACCTAGGGGGAGCTGCGCCGCCATGCACCTTGCGATGGATGGGAGCCTCGGGGCTCCCAGTGCTGAGCGAGCGCAGACTCCATTGACCACGGATCTCTGCAGGAGCAGCCTGGGAAACATGAAAAATTAAATGAGGATGTACAACTCAGCTATTGGGTGAGATGAAATGCACAATTTAGATAAAACATTCAAGCTCAAAAAAAAATCAGAAAAGTATATCAGAACCAATAGTTGCTACCATATAATCAACATTGTCCAGTGTTCAGCTGAAAATTACAAGTAATGCAAAGAAAAAAGTGAGAGCCATACTCAGGAAGAAAGCTGTCGAAGGAAACCGTGGGCCTAGATGTTGCACTTGTCTCACAGAAACTTCAAAGCACGATTGTAAATACAAAGAAAGTATGTCCAGAGAATACAAGAAAGATACTAAACACTTGCATACTCATGGCTCAGTGTTACTACATCATAAGATTATGCCACATTGTCTAAAAGAAATGTTTTTTGTTTGTTTGTTTTTTGGTGTTTTTTTTTGGTACTGAAGGTTGAACCCAGAGGCATTCTACCTCTGAGCTACACCTTCAGCCCTATTTTATTTTTTTATTTTGAAACAGGGTCTTGTTAAGTTGCTGAGGCTGGCCTTAAAACTGTGATTCTCCTGTCTCAGCCTCTCAAGCACTGGGATTATAGGCATGCACCACCATGTCTAGCTTCTAAACAATTTTTAAAGAGCCAGGTGCAGTGGTGCATGCCTGTAATCCCAGTACTTGGGAGACTGAGACAGGAGGATTACAGGTTCAAGGTCAGCCTCAGCAATTTAGTGAGACCCTGTCTCAAAATAAAATAATAAAATGGGCTGGGGGTATAGCTCAGTGGCAGAACACCCCTGGGTTCCATCCCCACTACTACACACACACACAAAAAAAAAAAAACCAAAGAATTTTGAGCCAGGCGTGGTGGCACATGCTTGTAATCCCAGTACTTGGGAGGCTGAGACAGGAGGATTGCAGGTTCGTGGCCAGACTCAGCAATTTAGTGAGACCCTCTACAATTTAGTGAGACCCTGTTTCAAAAATAAAATAGGGCTGGGGGTATAGCTCACAGGTAGAATGCCCCTGGGTTCAATCCCCAGTACCACAAAAAGAAAAAAAAAAGAAACCATTTTACTAAACAGAAATTTGAACACAGACACAAACGTAGTTACGTAATGAATCCACGTACCCATCGCCAGCATCAACAGTCGTCAGCTCAAGTTTATCAACTTGTTTCATCTTGTACTCCACCTACTTCCTTTTTTATAAAAGCATTTTTACAATAGAACATCTTAAAACTACACCAAATAAGGAGCCAATCTTCTTGTTACTCTTTGTAGGAGAATATAGATGATCAAATAAAGCATGCTTTTCCCATTCCTGAACTGTCCGGGAATGTGATGGTTGAAACCTGACATCCATCTGGCTATGTCGAGAGGTTCACACAGCAGTATGGTCTGGGTCTGGCATGTCCCCCAATGCTCATGTGTTAGGAAACACAGCAATGTCCAGAGGTGGGGGTTTAGGAAATGATTGGATCATGAGGGCTCATGGTCATCAGTTAATCATCATTAATCCTCATCAGTGGATTAATCCATTGAATGGATCAATGCTATGAATGGACCACTGGGTGGTAACTAGGAGGTGGGGCATGGTTAGAGGAAGCAGATCACAAGGTGGTGAGGGACTATATCCTATTCCTGGTGTGTGTGTGTGTGTGTGTGTGTGTGTGTGTGTGTGTGTCTATGTCTGTCTCCCTTTTCTTAGACTATTGATTCTTCCTCTTGGGTCTTTTAATTTTTTTCCTCTGTTCTCTGTATTTCTTGCAAAGTAGTAGTCAAGTCAGAGCTATGAATAGACTATATGAAAGGTACCAGCCACCTGTGCCTATTTAAATGCAAATAAATTAATTCAATTTAAATAAAATTAAAAATTCAGTTCCTCAAAGCACTAACCGTATTTCAAGCGCTCAGTAGCCATGTGCAGGCAGTTGCCGCCATATTGGACAGCATGGATGCCTAGGACGTTTCCATGGTGGAAGAAAGTTCCACTGCACATTGCTGGTCCACAGGCTTGAGTCAGCTCAGGTTTAATACTTCCAGGCAAGCACAGTTAGGAGAAAAGGCTTATGTTAGAAGAACTTAGTAGATGCCCAAAAATAGGGCTGAGGGTACAGCTCAGAGATAGAATGCCCCTGAGTTCAATCCCCTCTACCAAAAGAAAAAAAAAATTACAGCTGCTGAGGAAATAGTAATTTCTCATTAGAATCACATGGGGTGTGAAAGTTCAGAGTCCTTGGTCACACCCCTGGAACCACTGGATCAAATCTCTGGAGATAGGGCTTATAGGGCCGGGATTTTAACAAGCATCTCAGATGATTCTGTTGCACCCTGACATTTGAAACCGTGGTAAGCCCTTTCACACTCATGTTCTAACTGCAGAAACAGAGCTGGAAAACCAGGGGCTAGTGGGCACAATTGAAATGTTTTGAGGTAGCTAGCGGTTGGCAGAAGAATAGGCATATAGCTAGAGAAGAGCTGATACATGTTAGAACAGGCGGGGGCCACCACCACTGGCTATGGCTGTCTTAAAGTTTGCTCACAGCTGGGCGTGGTGGCACACGCTTGTAATCCCAGTACTTGGGAGGCTGAGATAGAAGGATCGCAGATTCGTGGCCAGCCTCAGCTACTTAGTGAGGCCCTCTGCAATTTAGTGAGACCCTGTTTCAAAATAAAGAATAAAAGAGGGCTGGTGGTGTAGCTCAAAGGTAAGAATGCCCCTGGGTTCAATCACCAGCAACACACACACACACACACACACACACACACACACACACACACACACATTGATCCATGCAGGTCTTCCTGAACCTGCTCCCTTTCACCAGCCCACTAAAACTGAGAATAATAAGTACAATAAATTTTTAGAAGATCAAACATTCAAGCTATGAGTTTTGGTCTCTCCTGTATTTGGTGTTAAAAGTCCTTTCTTTCATGAAATATGATATGATATGTAATTGTTATCATATACTTTCAATTTCTATTTGGCAAAATTAAGTTAGCAGCATAATTTTTTTGAGGGGGGTTGGTTTTACTAGGGGCTGGTAAATTCAAGAATCTAGGAGCCACTCATATGGTCTATTTTATGTGGATTGTAAATAGGAAATGAGGTCATTTGAATATCACACCATTTTACAATTATATTAAATATATTATCTTTGCTCCAAACCTCAATCTATATTGTCAGAAAACAAATAAACAAGCCGGGTATGGTGGTGCATGCTTGTAATCCCAGTACTTGGGAGGCTGAGACAGGAGGATCGCGGGTTCGTGGCCAGCCTCAGGAACACTTGAAATACTTGAACGAATGAAAGAGCAAATGGATGTCTAGGTAAAGGAATTCATGAAGCTTTATGAGGACATCCAAAAGCTCAGATAAATGAAGAGACATACCATATTCCTGGACAGAAGACATCACTGTGAGTGAAATGATAGTTCTCTCCAAAATACCGGGAAAAAAAAATTAGTAGAATCCCAACATCCAATAGGGTTATTTTGGAACTTGGTGAAATAACTCTAAGTTTGTTTGGAAGAATAAATACCTATAGATAAGTCAGCACGTTCTTTTTGTGTGTGTGTGGTACTGGAAATTGAACCCAGAGGCATTCTACCTCCAAGCTACACCCCCAGCCCTATTTTATTTTTTATTTGGAAACAGGGTCTCACTAAGTTGCTGAGAGCCTAAATTACTGAGGCCGTCCTCGAACCTGCAATCCTCCTGTCTCAGCCTCCCAAGAACTAGGATTACAAGCGTGGGCCACCACGTCCCGCCAGTACATTCTTTTAAAAGAGTAATAAGGAATAGGAATGTACCCTACCAGATATAAACACATTATTTCATAGTAACAGTAAATAAAACTGGACCTGGTATAGGAATAGGCAAATTGATAGAATAATGAGGAAGAGAAGCTGGATGTGGTAGTGCACACCTATACTCCCAGTACATGGGAGACTGAGACAGGAGGATTGCAGGTTCAAGACTAGCCCCAGCAACTTAGTGAGACTCTCAGCAACCTAGCAAGACACTATTTCAAAGCAAAAACATATGCCGGGCGTGGTGGTGCACACTTGTAATCCCAGTACTTTGGGAGGCGGAGACCGGAGG
>PVJS01037186.1:0-20062 GCA_004027185.1 Glis glis
GGAGAGAGAGAGAGAGAGAGAGAGAGAGAGAGAGAGAGACAGGGAGAGAGAGAGCGAGAGCGCTGAGGCTGGCCACGAACCCAGATCCTCCGGTCTCCGCCTCCCAAAGTACTGGGATTACAAGTGTGCGCCACCACGCCCGGCGTCTAGGTGGTGTGTTTTTAAAATCCCTTAGGAGAACAGTCTGGGGCGTCACTTGGCATTCAGGGTTGGTGGATTCGATGGGACCTGGGGGTGGGAACCGGGAGGCTGGGCTCGGGTCCTCCGGCTGGGATCTGTCTCAGGAGCCATATTTATAAAAAGCCTGTGAACTGGGAGACACTTTGCAAACTCAAGGGGGAAATAATAATGATCGGAGTAACCGATCGAATAAGCTTCTAATTCCTATCAATAGTGCATGGGTCCCTTCCTTGGCCGCTGCTGTCCCCAGTGTGCGGACTCCCCTGGCACAAGGTGTCGTGTCTTAGAACAGACCTGGCACGGTGGCTCCTTCTCGTTCACCGGGCCTCCTTGGTCCAGGGCGCCTCCTGTTTCCCTTGGTCTCTGCCCTGAGAACCTTCAGCAGGACCCTGGATTAGATGTGCCGGGCTTGTTCCTGGCCTTGATTCGAAGATCATACACACACAAATCTCCCAAGATAAATGTTATTTCCTGGGATCAACAGCCTCTGTGGAGTTTTGCCTCTCTGTTTTCTCTCGAGGTACTGCCGACATCACTACAGGGGAGATCTGGGAACAGATTCCTCTTGGAATGGGCATCTTTGTCCGGGCACACAGTAGTCACATGAGCAGACAATGGAAGGGACCGGCTAATACGTTAATATACAGGGCCGTTCTAAAAAGGCACAGCCGTAGGATAATCGCGGTGACAGCGACGAGCCTCCTGTAGGTGCAGTGACTCCTTGTCCTCAGCAGGGCCCACACTACTAATACGAAGGCTGCTCCTCTTTGCTTCAGGAGGCCTGGTGGGCAGAAAACAGCAGTGCACTCCTCATACTGCGAGAGTCTCATAAACCCGTTCCCGAGTCCGGGAAGCTCAGGCCGGATGCTCGGTGCTGGAGGACAGGGCGGCCCTGGCATGGGCTGGTAGAAGTCACCGTCCCACCAGGAGGGTAGGGACGCAGACTGGGCTCACAGCTTCCAGGCAACGGGCTCCGGGGGCTGCCGGGTGGCGGCCACCAACTTGGGTGGCAATAATGCCTTTGTGGTAAGAAAGAAATAACCAGGGCCGGGCTGGCCGGGTCGGCTGATCTTGACACCGGGTACTGCCCCGAGTGAGGATTGCCGAGCCAGGCCGGTGTCTCACCTGGTGACTGAGCCATCCTCCCAGCCAGGGCGAGGAGGGGCCTTCACACCACGGAGTGGCGATTGGCCTTCCCTTTGGTGGGGTGGTGGTGCCCAGACAGGGAACTGCTTGCTCCGTCCCCACCTTGTCACGGCCGCCAGCTCGGCTGGACTCTGGTCACCCCCACGAGGGCCCATTGGAGGGTCGGGGAAGCCATTTCTGCAGGACTGAGGGGAGTTGAGGCCGTGGCCGTGTGTGGACTGGCGCTCATCCCTGGCAAGAACCAAGTTCAGAAGGCTGGTGTGACTGCACGTTTGTGCTTCTGGAAGGATCCAGCAAAAAGTGACAGCGGGTTCCAAGTTACTTCTAGGCAATAGATTGTGGGTAAATAGCGTCTGCTTAAAACTTGGAAACCCAGTTTCCTTTGGTTTGTGTTTTTAAATGCTTTGACAATGTGGTTTTCTTTTCATTTTTTCTCCTCGGGGGGTGGGGGGAAGTAACTAAAGGCTGACAGCTGGCTGGGCATGGTGGCGCATGCTTGTAATCCCAGTACTTGGGAGGCTGAGACAGGAGGATCCAGGTTCGCGGCCAGCCTCAGCTACTTAGTGAGGCCCTTTGAAACTTAGTGAGACCCTGTTTCAAAATAAAGAATAAAAAATAGGGCTGGGGGTGGAGCCCGGAGGTAGAATGGCCCTGGGTTCAATCCCCAGTACTGCAATAAAATAAAATAAAGGCTGACAGCTGAGTGAGATCCACAGCCAAGCTATTTTAGGGGCTCGCAGTGGCCATGTGGGGTGCCCAGGTTGGTGGAGAGGGGACAAAAACTCAATATGGAAATCAGATCTGCTCCAAACGTAGTGTGCCTGACATTAAAGATGAAGCAAATGTGTATTTTATTATGGGGGCCACATTACCATTCCACGTAAATGGGAAGTTTTTTTTTTAATTTTTTGGTACTGGAGATTGAACTCAGGGGCATTTTACCTCTGAGCTACACCTCCAGCCCTTTTTAACTTTTACTTTGAAATAGGGTCTTACTAAGTTGCTGAGGGTCTCGCTCAGTTGTGGAGGCTGGCCTCGAACCCATGATCCTTCTGTCTCAGCCTCCCAAGTACTGCAATCACCAGTGTGCATACCACGCCGGGCAATGGGGAGGTTTTAAAGGATTATGTCTAGTTTGTCCCGTAACTGGGATGTTTGTACTCACTTGGTGTCACAGAGGGAAGAGGGTTGCTATCTTCTCAGGTGATCCGGGCTGTTCACCAGCAACAGGCGGCAGCAGAAAGAAAAGGAAAGTTTTGTAGACGGTATTGCCTAATCAGCACTGAGGGATGAGTGCAGGGAGCCTGTCGGCAGCACGGGCAGAAGGAGGGAGGAACCCGTGAGCAGAGTCGCCTTGCCAGCTTCTTGTCTGTGCCTGGGGCCAAAGCAGGGGAGCTGACCCCAGCCACGCGGGAAGACGCTGGGGATCGAACCCAGGGGGGTTCTATCCTCTGAGCTATATCCCCAGCCCCACTTTACTTTTTATTTTGAAACAAGATCTCGCCGAGTTGTTGAAGCTGGCCTCGTAGCTCAGCCTCACAAGTACTGGGATTACAGGCATGCACCGCATACCAGGCTTAGTTTGTCTTTTTTAAAAATCTATTTTTAGCTAGTAAATACAAACATAAAAGGTGTACATATTTATGTAGTTCTGTGTGATGTCTCGATACAAGTATGAATTGTGTGATGTTTGAATCATAGTAAATATATCTATTTCCTTAAACTTTTTTCTTTTCTGGTGAAAACATTCACAATCTTTTCTTCTAGTTTTCGAAATACATAGTAGATTGTGTTATCACCCACTAGACAGTAATACCACAGTTATTTTTAAAACAAGATGATCAATAATAAAAGAGTTAAACTTGGGGAGAAGGCCTTTTTTAATTTTAATTTTTTTGTGTTGCTGGGGATTGAACCCAGGGGCATTCTCCCTCCAAGCCATGTCCCAAGCCCTTTTTACTTTTTATTTTGAAACAGGGTCTCACTAAGTTTCTGAACCCGAGATCCTCCTGTCTGAGCCTCACAAGTACTGGGATTACAGGCCTGTGCCTAGGGAGAAAGCCTTTTTAAAACAAATGATGGAAAACAATTGATGAATAGTGCAGTCTTACAAAACGTCTCCCCCGTAGTCATTTAAGAGCTGCATTGCTAAGTGCACGTAAACACTTGTGTTAAGGTCCTGGGGCTGGTCCCCCTGATCCGGCAATGCGAATCCAGACAGAAGGATGTTGGGGAGCAGGGTTCCTATTTGCACCTACATTTCGGTCCTGGAGCATTAATAACCACTCTCCTTTCTGTTTGAAAGACCCGTGCAGGCCCATGAATGCGCTCTGAGGTTCATGGCGCCATTGTAGTGCTTTTGCTTGGGGTCTGCTCTGGCTCATCCTAATTTATGGGCGAGCTTAATTTTCATTCTCAACAAGTTAGGCCAGATGACAAGTGACATTTGGGAAAGAGTGAATGAGTGCCTAACACGCCCGCCGAGCCCCATCGGTGTGACATGACACGCTGGTGACTCGCTCCTCCATCTCTTGATAAAAACACGAGGCGTCTGTTCTTGCTTGCCAGACAGACTGGCGAAAGGACTAACCCAGGTTCCTGGTGGAAGGTTCCTGAATGGCGGGTGTATCGCGGGCCTTTCCTGTTCCTCTGATCTGACTCCTATAGAGACAGCTTGAAGTGAGGCAGAACGGTCGCCGTCACTCTGGGATTTCCTCATGTCGTTGACAATGTTGAAGTGTCCACCGAAGGCAAGCCCGCCATGCCAGAAAGTTCTTTGCAAAGACAAGTTGCGGTGAAGAAATGGGCAGGAGAGGCGGGGCCCTTCTCTACTGCAGGAAACACCACCCTTATCCACAACTGTCCCACAACCTCTGTGTCCTGTGGGTTATCCCTTTTGCCTGTGGTGACACGTGAAAGTTGGCTTCTATTCCCCTAGCCACCCGCGGCTTCCTTCTTTGGAACAGACCCAAGGCGAGGAAGCCAGGGGAGGTGGGCAGGACTGGTGTGGCATAAACAAGAGCTTGGTCTTTTCTAGGCTGGAAATCAGCAAAACCAGATCTGCTGGTAGGAGCGGCGACATCTCAGCCAAGCAGAGACCGGAGATCAATCTGGCAACCTCTGACATCTTTAAATGTCAAACCTACTGCACATCAGAGATGACATCGTGCCTACCGATCGAACTCCCTTAAAATATACTTCATGTAAATACATTTTTCTGAAACCACAAGCTGTTTCTCGCAGTTTTGTTTTCAGCTGGCTTTGATAAAGAGATTGCTGGGCTTCTACAGCGAATTGAACAGCTTGCAAGCCTTAACAAAATTTAATTGTTAAGTTGCAAGTGAATTTCACAGTTTGAACTTAACATCTGTGCAAGGGTTAGGTGGCTCTCAGAACCCGACTCCTCTACGGTCTGAGGGTATCCACGATGGCTTTCAGTGGTGCTCAGAGACCCCGTCAGAGGAGAATCATTCAGCTCTACTCACCTGACCCAAATTGTCCTTTCTGGCTGTCACAGACCCAGCGTCTGATCTGTCTTTTGCCAGCTCATCGTGACACCAGCACCGTGGGCTGGTTTCAGACGACAAGAAGTGCACTGTGCCTTTCTGTGTTGGCTGGGGTAAATGAGTATTAAATATATTTATGATTTTCCATTGCTGAGACTTGGTATGTTTTTAATTTTATCTCCAGAAACTAATTTTTATTTTATTTTATTTTATTTTGCCAAAGAGAGAAAATGAAATGTGAGAGACCCTCATTTCCAGGGCAAGAATTCAGATTTCTAGATTTTTCTGTCTGTTTTTTTTTTCTCCCAATTACAGTTATTTCTAGATTCTGAAAAATTATTGTTCCTTCCTAAAAAAAGAAAAAAAAATACTTGAAATTTAAATTTTACAGTTGAGCCAGCCCCAAGCTCTAAAGACACATTGCTTTCACAAAATTTGTCATTTCATACAACATAGTGTGACTACAAGTAAAAAGGTAAGCGGTTGGAAGCTAGATTTTACCTACACTCAGGTATGCCTCTGTTGAGTGGAGGCTTAAAGTTTTGGGGTGAACAAAGGCATTTTGTGAGAAAGAGGTAGAATAGATAAATTAGATTGTCTGGGGAGCAATTGTGCTAAAAACATAAAGTTTGAACCCAGGCGCGCTCACAGCTGGGGTCACACACCGTATGCTTGCAGAACAAGCAGGCGTTTCTAAAGACGTCGACGGGGCGTGTGGGGAGAGCTTTGTGCCGTGTTACCCTACTCTTGAGAAATTCCCGGGCTTCAGAGACCATCAAAGACAACTTGAGCTTCCTTGGGGACACGGCCTTTCTGTTGTGGTGAAACCAAGTTAAAAGGACAAGGGTTCTGAAGAAGGCGCTTCGCACCCCGTCATGGTTCACTCTTTCCAGATGACTAAAGTCACCGTTTCCCACGTCTCACGTCGGGGGAGAGGGACCTGTGGGGCTTTGCAGGAGTGACAGTGTTCAAGTCAGGCTGCATTCTGGACACTGGCATTCCGATTTGCTGGGGAAGAGGACAGGGCGAGGGCTCTCCAGTAAAATTCTCACCCGGAAATGTCTCCAGGTCACCCAGGAAGGTGACCCTAGAGTCCCCTCATCCCCGGTCCTCTTCTGTTCCATCTTCTCTGAAGGTTGTAGTGTCTGTTTGTTTTGAAAGCCTCTTGTCTTCACACGAGTCAGGCTGCTGGCTGGAAAGGGTTAGAGTAGCCTCCCACTGCAGAGCCATGTGGAAAGGGCCAACGTGAAGCGACCGTCCTGAGTCACACGTGTGTCCAACAAGCCCACGCGTTATCGCGCGTGGACGATGTCACCGGCTGGGGTTGTACCAGCAGCGTCGCCGACCTTTCCCTGGGACTCTTTGAAGCTCACCACGAATGAGTCTCCCTTGCTCAGTGACTGAAAATCCCTCATGCTCAGCTTTCTGTCTACCACTATGTGGTTTTTTTTTTCCCAGTCCTCTCCCTGAATTTTTTTATTTTTTATTAAAAAAAATTTTTTTGGTCCTTTTTGCTGTTTATTTGCTGGGGGGGGGGGTATGTGTTTACGAAGAGATCTACTTTCAGAAGAAAAGATGACTTGTGCCCTGTGGGTGTTTCCTTTCCTACTTTAAGAATGTTCGGGTATGAATAGACTCTGAAAATACAAACGTGCAAAGAATGTGGGGGAAAAGAATTAAGTAATTTTTAAATTGTCCAAAGTCAGAGAACTACTGTGCTGACTTTACTGGTGTTTTCCAAAGTGTTTCTCAGTTTAATTAGACAAAGCACCAGGCAGTAGTTCTTTCTAAAGTAGTGGTGGAAAACGGCTTGGCTTTTCTGACTGGAAGAGGCAAGGATGGCTGGTGAGCACTCCTGAAAGATCTAGAACATCTGTGGGCTGCTGTGAACAACCCTGTCACTTTATGGACACTCATTTGGGCTTTTTAGAAACGCATTAATTTGATTGTAAGTGCCTCCGTGTTATCAGGAAAAGAAGCTTTAGAAAATGGTTTCAGAATGTGTCATTTTCTCCTTGGTTTATCTGAGACAGTGTGTGGGCATGCTGGTATTTGAAAAGGCTAAAAATGTTGTACACAGTGCTGTGCCTTCCAAGTTGAGGGAGGGCTACAGACAAGAGAGCTCCTCTTCAGCCCTACCTCAGAAATTCTGCTTTTCTCCCCAGGAGTCGTTCTTGAATCTTTAGGAGGGAGTATCTCGTTGTTTTTTCATTTTCAATTTGTTGTTGTAATTAAGTGAGGGAGATTTTCGAAAGCCACCTCGACTTCGCATCATTTTGATCTCAGGATTTACTACTGCTTTATAAAATAAAACCCTGTGTTTTCATTTTAACTAAGTTCCATTATTATTATTTTATTTTTATGAAACGATTTGCGGTGTAGGACTGCTATTTGGTTTCAATATTAATATATAGCACGAACTACGTGGGTGTCATTTATTTTCAGTAGTAAATAACTGCTTAACCGATGATTTTACTTTAGCTCAATTCAGTTGACCTCCCCTGGAGTCTTGGTTTTTCTCAAACACAATTTGGTGTGTGTTATTTTTTTGGTAAATGAGCAATGATATGGTGTTTTATTAAAAAAAAAAACCAAGTTTCATGGTGCCTGGGTGGTCAGAACCAGGGAATGTCAGATAGCTGCTTTCAAAATTCAATCAGTAGGTTAATCATTTATTTTTTGCAGGAAAAACTTATTAGGTTGTTTCAGAATCTGAATTTACTAGAGTTCTGTTTTTCAATATTTGTGTGTATGTATGTGCATGTATATTTATTTTATTGGCATTTTAGCCTTAAAAGGGGTTAATTTGTTGTGAAGAGGCACCTTTTCTGTGTATAGTATGGCTCGTTCATTTTCTCATAAACTGTATTTGGTAACTAAAATGTTGAAAGCAGTTTGGGAACAAAATGTCTGCTTACACCATGACAAAATTGGCCACAATTTGCCGATTGGGTTGATAACAAAAGCCAGCAACACAAAATAGGTAGAAAAACAGTTTGTTCGGTGGTGTGAGACCACTGAAGGTCTTTTTTTTTTTTTTGCATGCTGTTTTTTTTTCTCATTCTGGTGTTTATGCTGTGATGGAAATAGATGAAGAACAGCCTGTGCACCGTAGTGTTTCATTAACTACTTCATCTTTGGATTTCTTTTAAAACTTCTGAAAACAGCCTGCTCACCTGGCCTAGAGGCACCGCTGTGTTAGAAGCCGGCTCTGCACCTAAACCCCAGGCCATTTCCCCGGGCTCCCCCGTGTTCAGAAATATCTCAAAGCTCAGGATTTGATCTTTCAAAGCAGAATTTAATTTCCCTGTTTCCCTCAAGCCTTCCACATTGAATTATATGGCTGTCAATACATTTTTGCAGATGTAAAACAAAACTTAGAATCTGAAAAATTTTTTTTATCTTTTTTCAAAAGGTTCTCTACCTGGGAATACAGTTGGCAAAAATTTCAACAACTAAAGGCCCGCATCTACTCTCATATCCTGACAGTGTGTAAACAAACATTAATGTTTTACATGAGACAAAACATTTTTTAAAACGATAGACCGAGTTAAAGCATCCTCCCTCTCGTCTCTGTTGTTTTGACTTCTCGTGCCGTGTGTGTGTGTGTGTGTGTGTGTGTGTGTGTATAAGAGGGTCTTGTATTTCTTTTTATTTTTTTTTCCGTCTTAAAAATCAGATACTCCAGGACAAAAATTAGGATTGGGTTTATGTTTCTACTTATCTAATCTTTGTTTTCACAAATAAATACAAATAACTCAAACTGAAACTTGATGGCTTTGGTGATAATAAATTAGCAGCCACGGGGAAATTTTCTTCATTTTAATGTTCTTTCACAGCCCACATTCGGTTTCGGTAGGAAAATTATTAACCTTTTCAACAGCAGGCTTAAACAGGGGTGCACAAGAGACTTGAGTATGATTTGCAGGTTTTGGTTCTATTTTGAGATTTGAGTGTACAGAGCTTTTTTTTTTCTCTCTCTCTTTCTTTCTTTTCTTTCTTGACTAATTGCTTTCTTTGACAGAGATGGTAAGAACTCCAAGTCCTTTGGTTGGTATCTTTTCAGAGTGTGCATACTTTATAGTACTTCTATTTATTTTTTTATACGCGGGGAGGGAGGATTCCTATTTCCTATTCTACTGTTTGGATCTGTGCAAGAGGAAATGTCCCTCGGTGTCACTGTCTCCATTCTTATCCTCGGGGAAATTGTGAGTCCCCCGCCTCTGTTTTCAAAACTCCAGTTGGGTGGTGTTTTGCAGTGGGCAGGTGGCTCTGGGGCGGGCTCAGCTCGTCCATGGCCGCCTCGGGTGGCCTGCTGTCAAAGCCGGCGGGCCAGGGCTTGCGGTCCTGAAGGGCCACACCGCCTCTGCTGGATGGGGAGTCTGGGGCACGGGTCCCTAGCCGAATGCTGGCAGGGCTGAGGCTCTGGAGGGCGCTGGGGGGAGGTGGCCATGATCTAGCAACTTCTACACCTGAAACACACTGGAGGGCAGCACCGGGGGCAGGCGAGCTCGGGGTGTGGGAGGACCCAGGATGGGTCCAGACATCCTCTTCTCCCTGACGTTGGGCCCTGCCTGGGGAGGTGGTCCCCCCTGTATCTGGAGAGCCTGTGCCTGTGTATTGCTGTCACCTTCCTTGCTCTATCCCCACAATTCCCCAGCCGGCCCCGGCACCCTGCCCTACCTGTTCCCACCCTCCCCACCAACGTCAATATGGAAACTGAGGAAAACACATTTTATCTGGAACAAAATGTACATTTCCAGCTTCGTAGCCTGGGCTTTTTTTCTTTCTTTCTTTTCTTTCTTCTTCTTTTTCTCATACTTCCTGTATGAGGTTAGTTTTTAAAATGATAAACAAACTATTTTTTTCAAGTTTTTTTTTTTTTTTTGGCCTGGCCCTCTGTGGCTTCCTACCTGCCTGGTGGTGAGCACTTTGCTGGTATTCTCTACCTGAGCACACCTGTCGTGTGAGCAGAGCTCAGAGGTGGCTGGGCCTTATACCCACCGTTCCCTGTCAGATGAGGGCCGCGGGGCTGGAGGAGACATTTCTAGGCTCCTGTTTGAGAGAAATGCCGGTCAGGGTCTGCGCGAGCTGAGGAATGGATGGCGGGGTGGGGGACTGAGGCCTGGGTGTGTGGGAGAGAAATTTGATCTGGGAGGACATTGCGGGTGCCGGTCTCAGTGTCATGCCGTGCAGATGGATGGCGTCCAGAAAGGAGATTAAAGGAAGAATCGTGTCAACATCTCCCCACAAGGTCACCCCTAGAACTTACTGAAAGTCTGGGCAGGCTCCCTTACACTATGGGGGTCTCAGGAGCGAGCCCTCGGGTAGGGAGCTTGGATTTAGTCGCCTAAATTGTGAACATCCATAGACAGCCACCGGCAATCACCGTGCTCAGGAGGGACTGAGCCCATGGCCCACGTCTGGGGACGTCACTAGGAGCGGGTACCAACAGCCACCTGTGTCTCTTGCATACATCTGCATTACCTGGGAGCTGTGGAAACACACACATTGGGGCCCGCCCCAGAGTTTCCAGATGAGAGGATCCAGGCGCAGCCTGAGGGCTGGCGTCTCTACCACGTTCTCAGGGGCCGTGGTCCACAGACCCATGCCGAGCACTGCTGGCCGTGGCCCCGGGTGGAATCTGTGGGTCACCCCTGAGGCTGAGATCCTCTTCATGTGTTGTAGCGCAACCCTGGGAAGCGGGGGGCAGCCTTTCAAAGACCCTCATTTCTCAGAGCTGGTACAGCAAGGTTTTCTGTAATCTGGGCCTTTGACAATGTCAAGCAGTCTAGGAATTTGCTGAGGTGTCCGTGCACGTTAGTTCTTTGAAACCTGGGTTTTGTCTAACAGATGGAGAAGGTGACTGAGACGAGAGGCGTAGTAGGTCCAGAGCAGATGGCTCTGTGACAGCCGGCCCTCGGGGTGTGACCTTAGCCATTCCCACCTTCAGTATGGACGGAGGGGCGTGAGCGGTCTCTCTCTATCCACAGGCAGGCCAGCCTGTGAGATCCTTGCGGTGGGGGGCGGGGTTTGAACCACCTGCAGTTCCCAATTGTCCCAGGAGGCTGCAGGGCAGGTGACCAAGCTGCTATCGCCCTTCGCCTGCTAGTTGTTGAGCTCCCAGAGCCCGGGGTCCTGCCTGCTGAGAGGTGATCCGGACAGCACCGGCCCAAGAGGCACAGCGCGATGCTTCAGTGGGAGCACGCATGGGGAGCACCATCCAGCAGGTGGGAGCACCTCCGTCAGTGGCCAAGAGGACCTGGTGTGTTGGGGGCGCCCTGGGACAGACGCAGGCTCTGCTGCTAGGGGCACTGAAAGTTCCCCCACGAGGACACAGGCTCTTTCTTTCCGAACCATGCACAGATGTGTGGGGCACTTGGCAGAAACTGCTTCCCAGAGGCAGTGCTCCCCCAAAGGTTCGAAGACTGCTCAGAGATATGTAGACATTGCTCTGGAGGCAGGAGCCCCCATCAGAGACGAGAGCAGGCCCGCAGCCTTGCCCTACTGCCTGACATCTCTAGCTCCTCGTCATTTACCTGACGAGCCCATCTCAGCACCCCTAGGGCGAGTCTGTGCTGAGCTGTAAACATTTCCTGAGTCATAAAAACAGTGGCTGCCTGGGAACTGTGCCCTTGGCATTCCTGAGCGTCCCCGTCCTCCCTGGCCACACTTCAAAACTTTAAGAGGGTGACAGACGTCCAACGCTGTCAGAATCTGACATGAGCCCATACTGACGGGCACAGAAAAAGCCCGATTTGGGAGCTGGCTCAGGGGCAACCAGAAGATTCCCTGAGCTGCATTTACGGTCCCCATGAGGGCTTGTGTTTGGTGGGGCCTATTTGGCTCCCAGGCTGTCCCTCGGATCAGCACACATGGTGGGGAGAATTGACTGCTCGACCGTGAGCGCTAGAGACCTGCAGGGACAGCATAACTTAGCATATAGTTTGGATGGAAAATGTCCTCCGACCTCATGCTCTGGAGGCAGCCATGATTGGAGGTTGGTCTCTGGGGGTGTGGCTGGATGCGGTGTGTGTGTGTGTGTGTGTGTGTGTGTGTGTCCCAGCCCTGCCCAGGTGCAGCATCTGGCTCTAATCCTCTCTGACCTTTTCTTTCTCTCTCTTTCTTTCTCTCTCTCTCTCTTTCTCTCTCTCTGCTCCCCACCATCATGCCCTGAGTACCTGCAGCCCCGGCTCCTGCTTGGCAGCCGGCATAAAATGGGCTGTGTATAGAGACTGAAATCTCTAGATCCCTAAGAAAATAAATGTTTCTTCCTCTAGGTTGGGTCACAGCAGTAAGAGTGCTGACCAAACAGCTTACCAAGCAGGGACAACAGTGGCCCTGCAGTGACCGGAGCCCCTCCAGGCCTGTCCCAGCACCTGGAAGGTGCAGGTGGTCTCTACCTGCTCGCGGTGTCTGCTGGCTCATGGGAAGCTCTGTGTGTGCTTACCTTGGGATTCCGGGCACACCTTTCATCGTCTCTAGATGGACTGTCCTAGGTTTCTTCAACGATGAGCCGGCCAGGGCCTGTGGGGTCCCCGGGAATTTGATTCAGCCACACAAAAGCTCCCAGACAAGCCAGCACAGGCCGGCCTTGGGTAGAAAGCCAGAATTCAAAATCTCAGCGTTGGCTGCTAGTCCACGGGAACTAGGGGGGAAAGACCCAGGTCCCGGTCCCAGCTGCATCGCTTGCAGGGTGAACTTCGGAAGTTTACACACTTCTGCTTTGCTTTCTTCACCTGTCGAACCAGAGGCGGATCGGTCGGTGGCCCGAAGGCCATGACATCTCTCACCCTGCTATTCTAGTCCCCGTGCCCCACAGGGTCAGGGCGGCATGCCCAGCTGCAGCCACTGGGGCCGCTGCGGTCGCCACTCTGTCCCCATCAGAAGCGGAGTCAGGTGAGGACCTGGGCGGGAAGCCTCTCTCAGTGGCGACACTGCCGGCACCAGGTTCTGGCTTCCACCCATGGCAGCCGCTGGTGTGTCGCTTATACTTCTCGTTTCTCTTTGCCCACCCAGGAAGGCGCTGTGGACAAGACCCTGGGCCCAGATGCCGGACTGTAAGCAATGACAGAAAATGCCAGCTTGCCTGGCTGGGGACACAGCTCAGTGGCAGAGCCCTTGCCTAGCGTGAGTGAGGTCCCATGGTCCATCCCCAGCAGTGGGGGAAAGAAAGAAGGAGAAGAGAAGAGAGGAGAGGGGAGAGGGGAGAGGGGAAGAGGAGAGGAGAGGAGAGGAGAGGAGAGGAGAGGAGAGGAGAGAGGAGAGAGGAGAGAGGAGAGAGGAGAGAAGAGAGAAGAGAGAAGAGAGAAGAGAGAAGAGAAGAGAGCAGAGCTTAGGACATGAATCTGGAAGGTTTTCCCGACACTCATCCGGTGGCATTCTTCTGGAATGTGTAGGTATCCTGGGGCCAGGTCCCCAGCCCCCAGGCAGCTCAGTTTCCCACTGCGGCCAGCAAATGGGGTCTTTTAGAGAAAATAAAGGCTGCAGGGGTTTGTGCGAATCAGCTAATGCACGCGTAACCGACCTTGGGGAGAAACAGAACCGAGTATCACAGAATATAGACACCCTCATAACAGCCTCATGTCCTGACACTAAAGCTTTGCCCTGGGTCCCCGCAGCCCTGCGGAGCCTCGGGGAGGAGGGGTGTCACCAGGCGTCGCCGCACTCGCTGGGCAGCCCGCCCGAGGTGGTACTTCCTGACATGGCACGGCAGAGCCCTGCTGGGGAAGGCTGGCAGGCCGGAGGGTTCTGCCCACGTTTGGGAAGCACACAATAAGTGAATCTAAGCGGATTTCTGCATTTCCTAACTTCTCACGTCCTTTGTACACTGCTGGGCATTGTGAATGAATCTCTAGGGGCTGGATGAAGTGTTTCCAAAATCACACATCCTCCTCCCATTTTGTGAAAATGTGCTACGAACAAGAGAAAATGGGGTGGAGTAGGGCGCTCTGGTGTTCAGGGGGAACCCAGGGTTACATCTCAGGCAGGTGGCGCGTGGACAGGACAGCAAGATATCCAAGGGGACTTTGTGCGGTCATCCCTCCTCCAGCCGTCGGTAGCGCTGGCCCGAGAACGTGGCTGGTAAGGGTGGCTGTCTCCATTTTGACCTTCCTCCCATGGAAACTTGTCTCCTGCCCTCTCCTGGAAATGCTGCTCCCCCACAGTGTGTCTGAGCAGTAGATTTAAGCGCGAGGCTGGCTGGCTTCATGGGGCCACGCACGGTGTGGACTCTGGGGACGTAGCACCTTCTGTATTTCTGGATCTGCTCCACCTCTGTCCTTGGAAATACCCTCTCGTTTGTTTGGAAAAGTCGAGAAGACTCTGCGAGGTGGGCGCAGGCTGGAAGGCCAGCCAGGCTGGGCTCGAGAGCAGAGCGGTTATTAATAGAACCACGGTTTTCCTGGAGCTTCGTGGCCAGCCCTGGTGCTCTCGGTGTCCCCGATGTTTGGGGGGGGGGCGGCTGCTCCTCATCTTTTTTTCTCTTCTTCCTGAGGCTGCTTGGCACAAGTTCTTATAAGCCCAAGAGAACTGTCCCGTGACCCCAGGTTTGTGGTTCTCCTAGAGAGGTGCGTCTCCTGAGATGAGAAGAGGAGAGGTGTACAAGGCGCAGGATCGCACTGAGTTAGAACCCCAAGGTGACATCTCGTCAGGTCTCTTTGGGCCCTTGGGGAAGAGAGCGCCAAGTGTCACTTGGGTATCTTGTAAGTCCCAGGCTACTCTTTAGCCAAATCAACAAGAACACACGAGGGGGGGCCTCAGGGCCCACCTCAGGTCAGGCCCGATGGAGAAGCCAGAACCGGCCTCCGCTTTTCAGTAAACACACAGGGCAGCTCCCAACAGCGCGGTGGCTTCCGGGGATCTTTGCTTTTCTGGTATCTTCTGAATTATTTTTATTTTTATTTTTATTTTGTGGGGACTGGGGATTGAACCCAGGAGCCTTCTACCTCTGTGCTACACCCCCAGCCCTTTTTCCTTTTTAATTGTGAATCAGGGCCTTGCTAAGTTGTCAAGGTTGGCCTCGGACCTGCAATCCTCCTGTCTCAGCCTCCCAAATACTGAGGGTTACAGGCATGTGCCCCTGGTTCTTCTGAATTATTTTTAAATGCACTCCACACGTCATCATCACCACCTGAAATTTTTGATATCGCTATGTAAACAGATGCGGATCAATTTGAGTCCTGGGCTCACGGTGGCATTTTGGTTGTCTTTCCCTTTTCAGTTTCTGTGTACGGGATGACTGTCTCTCGATGCGGTTGGCAGTGACCCGTGTTTTTCATGCATGGGTTTGTTTCAGAATAACTGGGAGCTGAAACAGGAAGCTCTATGACACACTTGATCGAAAATGACACAGACACAGAAAAATCAGGACTCGGCCCCCGCCAGCGCCTCACCCTGTTGCCTGCTGGTCACGGCCGGGAGGCAGGGCGCCACGTTCACTGCTGGTGTCCGCCATGTTGTGGCCGTGGTCTAGTTGGTTTCCCAGTCATCTGGCCCATCTCTTGTGCCTCAGTCCTTCCTCCTTCATTAAAGCAAAACTAGAGAAAGCAGAATCGTTTGCTCATTTGCCATATTAAATGCCAGTCTACGGGACACTGAGCTGTGTTCGAGATGCGGTTCTCTAAGTCCACAAGTAAAGCTAACTGTGCCCATCGGGACACCTTTAAAAGTGTGTTGAGCTCGAATCTCTCATTGCTCAGCTGTGTTTGTCCTACTTCAGGTGTCTCTAGAGCATCTCCCCAGAGTCAGTTCTGGCAGGTTGACATTGGAGAAAAACACAGGAACCCATCTCTTTCTATGCCCACCCTGATCATGGCCAACCTTGAGCTTCCCACCGGGGAGCTCGCGCTCTCTGCTCCCTCCCTCCCTCCACATATCCATCCCCCTTCCATTATTCATTCCTCGAAGATTTCTTTGGGGCCTGTTGTGCACACGAGGCAGCGGGTGGGCTCAACTCTGCCCCACCTTTGCCCTCTTCGGTGGGCTTTGTTCAACAAGTGTCAAGGAGCCTGGTGCTGTTCACCATGGACATTTCATTCAGATGCCTCGATTTCCCAAATCCGTCCTTCAGATCTTCAGATCTGAGACCCGGGACTGGCACCTAGATATTCCTTACAATGGTTAGATGGCGGGGTATTCCTCCACAGGTAGGCCAATCCACTCTCCTGGGGACATGGCCCAACAGGGCATTTGTAGTCACATCCCAGGATTCTCTGTCAGTCTTCATTGTGTGTATGTTTGTGTGTGTGTGTGTGTGTGTGTGTGTGTGTGTGTGTTGCTAGGGATTGAACCCAGAGGAATAATACCTCTGGGTGACACCCCCAGCCCTATTTATTTTTTATTTTGAGACAAAGTCTTACTAAGTTGCTCAGGGTCTTGCTAAGTTGCTCAGGGTCTCGCTAAGTTGCTGAGACTGGCCTCGAACCTGTGATCCTCCTCCCTCAGTCTCCTAAGTACTAGGATTACAGATGTGTGCCACCACGCCCAGTGACATGCATCCTCCTGAGACTGTAAATGACACTAGAGGAAAAGACAAGAAGATGGGCAAAGGATGTGGTTGAATTCTGATTAAGCACACCGGAGAGGGGGACTGCTTGGGAGGAGACAGGCTGGCCAGGGGGACCCCTCGCACCAGGGCAGGGCTGTGTGGGGAGGGGGTGGAACTGGAACTGTGTGAACTACTCCAGGACATGTGTGCAAACTCTCAGGGGCCTTGTCCCCACCGCTCTGCATTGTGTCCCCCTCTGCTAAAACCTGGACAGCAGAGGCAGAAAAAGGGGGGAGGGGCAGGATGGAATTTTGGACTCCTTTCCCCTGGCCTTTTTAGTGTTGTACTGAGGAAAGTAGCATCTAGAGATGACCCACTGGGGACGCGTGCCTGCAGAACATGGTGGTCTTTAATGTTCCAGGAATACAAGCCCATGAACTTTTTAAGGACAGGATGAGCAAGCCAAAGCTGGGTTTCTAATGAGAATCCGATTATCCAGAGAGCAATGGTTCTCAGCCGCCTTTGCTGCTGGGCGGCGTCCCGGAGGAGTGGACAGTGCCTCACCATGGCCGCCCCATTGGCCGGCCTTAGACAGAGTCTCGGCTTCACCCTGCGTGGAACGGGGCTCAGAACACAGGGATGCTCACAGCTCAGCATGGCGGTGACGCGCTGGGATGGCCTCCCAGTCGGTGCAAGGACAGAGTGGGGATGAGATGGAATACATCTGCCTTCACAGGGAGGAAGTTTGGGGAGCGGCAGGAGACGTGGATGGACAACAAAAGACCAGGATAATTGCTGATACTGGTGTAAGATAGAGTCAAGAGCTAAAGAGGGAGGCTCTTCTAGGACATGGTACTCATGGAGAATTCTCAGAGGTGGGGATTTTCTTTTCTTTTCTTTTTTTGGTACTGGGGATGGAACCCAGGGGCATTCTACCTTTCAGCTATACCCCCAGTCATTTTTTAATTTTTTATTCTGAAACAGGGTCTTGCTAAGTTGCTGAGGGTCTCACTAAGTTGCTGAGGCTGGCCTTGAACCTGCAATCCTCCTGTCTCAGCCTCCCATGTACTGGGATTACAGGTGTGCACCTCCACGTCCTGCTTCCTGGCTCATTTAATTAATTTAAATTTAAATATCCAGATGTGGCTTGTAGCAGTAGCTCAAGAAAGAACATAAATATCATGAGAAGACAGTATTCTGGAAAGTGCCATGGGAGAATATGGCCTCTGGTATTTGTGAATCCTTAAATGAGATTATGCTGAACCTGGAAGGAGTTTGAGGTAACTCTCTCTGTTAATTTCACAAGGGCCTGCCCTCCTGTCTCAGGCCTGCAGTATATTTTACATGTGGAGCCAGGGCTTATGCAGTAGGAAAGGTAACAAAAGGTTTTCAAAGCACGGAGCTGTATAGGATTGAAAAGAATTCCCTGCAAAAGTCCCAGCCCGAGGCCTGTGTCCTTCGCTGTCCACTCTGCTGGCTTACTGTGTTTGCCTCTGGGGACACCCAGCCCTGAAAGGGGGCTTCCCGAATCACTACCTAATGACTGTTATCCAAGAATTTAGTACAGAGCAAAAACTTTTGGAGAAGCGGAGGGTCAGAGGGCCCCTAGAGAGGAGCCGGGCTTTGGCAATGGGTTGAAGGAGGTGGCTCAGCAGGCTCAACCAGTTTGGGGTTGGGGATGGAGAAGCAGAGGCGGAATCATTTTCTGCTTATCACTCAGACTGTCAGATTTTCTTTTTTTTTCTTTCTTTCTTTTTTTTTTTTGGTTGGAGGGAAAACACCTTACGACAAAGAATCATACTAGTTTGAATTTCAGAGCTTTCCCTTTTTCAAAGCACTTCATCAGCTCGGACTGATTTGGTCCTCACAACAGGCCCCTAAGATAAGCAGGAGAGGAACTTTTAGGGGCTGACACCCCAGGAAAGAGCTCAGTGCGATGGACAGTGTCCCAGTGTCCCAATGTGTGGGCTTGGCTTTCCCGTCCCTGGCCCCGTCGTGCAGCTTGAAGCACGCGCACATAGACCTTTCACCCCACAGTGGGCTGTGCTTTTACAAGAAGCGGGGCCCATCACATTTGTTCTGACACACTTCATCTCAGCGTTCTACCCCTCCAGTCTAGATTCTTTGGGGACAGAGCTTCCTCAAAGCTTGGCGTGACCTGCCAAGTTGGAAGCTCTGCCTCCACTGTTTGCTGGCAAGCTCCTTTGAAAATGTCAGAGCCTGTGGCTCCCCATGAGGGTCATTCTGCTCCCTCCAGAGGAAATCCTTGGTGTCCAACCACAGGCTGACACCGGCACCTTGGGGCCCTCGGCCTTCTGTGCAGAGCCACAGAGAGTCGTTTCAAACTGCACTTGACGGGGGACAGAAAGCCCTGAGCTGTCGGCCCAGCCGAGCCCTCGCAGGGGCCTGGCCAGTAAGGCCATCTGACCCCACACCGGAGCTGACCTCTGGGGATGGTGGTTCCGCCCACCGCGAACCCCCAGCCATGGCGCCTCTGGCCAGTGGTTTGTACCTCACGGCGCTAGGACGCGGTGAGAGGTTTGCGCTGAAAGCCAGCCTGCTTTCTGGGGCATTCCCCTAATCGACTGCGCTGGTGAGGCTCGTCAAAACAGGAAATGAGCTTAGCATGGAATGACTTTCTCTCAGAGCACTCGTGTTGCCTCCTGGAGACCACTGCTTCCTTCCCCAAAGTGCGGGTTGGTTTCCTGCCTTCTCCGGCTTTTCCTGGAAACTGGAGGGAATTTGCTATTCTGTAGTTTTTTGTTGTTGTGACTGGGGATGGAACCCAGGGACAACCTACCTCTGAGCTACACCCCAAGCCCTGTTTTATTTTTTTTTTATTTTGAAACAGGGTTTCAAAATAGTTGCTGAGGCTGGCCTTGAACCTGCAATCCTCCTGTCTCAGCCTCCCAAGTACTGGGATGACAGGCGTGGTGCTTCTTCTGTAGTTTTTAGAATCCGTTCCTTTGGGAACTGGTGGTGATGTCTGCTAGGTCCTGGTCTTCCAGACCCTCCCCCGTTCTCCCCAGGGTCTCTGAGATGTTTGCAAGTTGGTCTGAACTTAGATCTGTGTGTGCTTCGCAGCCAAAACGTGGTTAGGTGGAAACTCAGTGCACAGGGCTCCCTCGTAGGCTCCCTCGCAGGTGCTAGGAAGCTCGTTCCCAGGAGGATCCGTCGGATCCTCTCACCGAGGGGCTGGTAAGAGAAAGCTAATCCTGTGGAGATGTCAGTGCAGTGGGAGCCGCCCACCTCATTGGTGTGGGTCCCACGGTATGTTCTTATCTACCTATTTATTTAATTATTTGGTACTGGGGAGAGAACTCACGGGTGTTCTACCCCGAGTTACACCCCCAGCCCTTTTTATTCTTTATTTTGAAACAGGGTCTCCCTAGATGGCCGAGGCTGGCCTCAAATCTGCGACCTTCCTGTTTTGGTCTCCCAAGTTCTGGGATCACAGGCATACGCCACCACGCCTGGCCCTAAATCCTTTTTATAAATAATGTAATATTTCAGCTGTGGTTCTATAGCTGTGTGTTCATGTAATTTAGACATGTGTGAGGGGCCTGAGCACTGATTCTTTTTTGTTTTTGTTTTTTGGGGTGCTGGGGATTGAACCCAGGGGCACTCTACCTCCGAGATACACCCCCGGCTCTATTTTTTTATACTTTATTTTGAAACCGGGTCTCATGAAGTTGCGGAGGGCCTCACTAAGTAGAGAGAGAGAGAGAGAGAGAGAGAGAGA
>PVJS01037187.1:0-20058 GCA_004027185.1 Glis glis
TAATCCCAGTACTTGGGAGGCTGAGACAGGAAGATCGTAGGTTCACGGCCAGCCTCAGCAACTTGTGAGGCCTTCTGCAACCTAGTGAGACCGTTTCAAAATAAAAAGAATAAAATAGGGCTAGGGGTGTAGCTCGGAGGTAGAATGCCCCTGTTTTCAATCCCCAGTACTGCAAAAAAAAAAAAAAGAAACAAAGTAAAAAATATAAAAGGGTTTCATTTAGAGGTAAAATGCCCCTGGGTTCAATGCCCAGTACCAAAAACAAAACGAAACAAAAACCAAATATAACTTTGATTACCTTCTTGCTGTCAGCCTACATATAGAACTACAGATTGTTATTATACATCCACAGTATCCAGGATGTATAATGTGCATTATAGAAATAATAGTGGCTAGCTGGGCGTGGTGGCACACACTTGTAATCCCTGTACTTGAGAGGCTGAGACAGAAGGATCGCAGGCCAGCTTCAGCAACTTAGCGAGGCCCCTTGCAACTTAGTGAGATTCTGTTTCCAGATAAAGAATGAAATAGGGCTGGGGGTGTAGCTCAGAGGTAGAATGCCTCTGGGTTCAATTGCCAGTACCACAAAAAAAAAAAATAATAGTGGCTAACACAGGACACTTGATATGCGCCAATACTACTCTAAGCACTTTATATCTGGCTAATTGAATTCCTACGACGGCTCTAATGAAGTAGGTCCTGTCGCTATCCCCCTCTTGCAGCTGAAGAAACTGAGGCAGAGAGCAGTGTACAACTTATGCAAGGCCATGGAGCCAATAAGTAGTAGAACTGGGATCAAAATCTTATGATCTGGCTTCAGAGCCATCACTACATGTCCTGCAAAGGAATTCACTGGAAGGGAAAAATTCTGGGTCCCCTCTCATACCTCCTCCCCACTGGAGCCTGGACCACAAGTCTTCAAATTCTTTTTTATCTGACAGCTTTTAGAAAAAGGTGTACTCCACAGATTAGGGCCTGCTGCACCCCTCACTCTTGGGTTATGCATTTTATCTGTTTATTTTACCTGATGGACCTGTGGGCATCTGGACGTGCAAACCTGGGACTAGAAGAAACATAAGAACTGGAACTTGAAGCCAGGCGTGGTGGCGCACGCTTGTAATCCCAGTACTTTGGGAGGCGGAGACCGGAGGATCCGGGTTCACGGCCAGCCTCAGCGCTCTCTCTCTCTCTCTCTCTCTCTCTCTCTCTCTCTCTCTCCTTAGTGAGGCCCTCTGCAACTTCGTGAGACCCGGTTTCAAAATAAAGTATAAAAAATAGGGCCGGGGGCGTAGCGCGGAGGTAGAATGCCCCTACGTTCAATCCCCGGTACCGAAAAAAAAAGAACTGGAACTTGGCATTTGAACTTGACCCTAAGCAGTTTTGCTCCAGTGAGGGGGGCGGGGGTGCCAGGCTAAGACGAGTGGAGGCTGCCGCGTGGGAGAAGACCTTCTCCTCCTCATCCTCATCCAAGGCAAGGCTCTTCAGGCCAGGGAGGCGGTGGGCCCCAGGGCAGAGCCTTCACACTGGGTCTGGGCTTTGGGTTTGGGGCAGTTTGCCTTAATGGCAGATATTAACTTGCCTTTGCCTATCTCAATCTTTCACCCATCCTGAGTCCCCGTTAGACCAGGACTCCCCAAAGGTTTCTTCTCTTCCCTCTTGTGTCCCCACTATAGCCAGGTCTGCATTAGGGGAGCACCCCCTCCCCGGTGCAATCCCAGCTCCCAGCAGATAACCAGGAGGTCACGAAGAGGAGGCGTGGTGGCTTCTCTGCAGGAGCTTTGTCCTCAGTAGCAGCAGCTGGACTTGAATCCTTGCTTGCTCTTGGCAACCACCTTAGCTCTCCAAGGACAGCCAAGGGGCCAGGGGAGGCGAGAGGCAGTCAGGGGTTCGTTGGTATCCATGGGGGATTGGTTCCAGGACCCCTCCCAGAAACCAAAATCCAAGGGTGCTTGGGTCCTATATATAAAATGGTTTAGTAGCTGGGCACGGTGGTGCACATCTGTAATCCCAGCGACTCAGGAGGCTGGGGCAGGAGGATCGCAAGTTCAAGGCCAGCCTGGGCAACTTAGCCAGACCCTGTCTCAAAATAAAATTTAAAAAGGGCTGTAGCTCAGTGGTAGAGCACTCCCGGGTTCAGTTCCTAGTACCACAAAACAAACAAACAAACAAACAACAAAAAAGCATAATATTTGCATAGAATCTTGCACATGCTCCTATATACTTAAAACCATCTCTAGATTACTTACAATACTCAGTACAATGTAAATGCTAATAGGTGTTATACTATGTGTTGCTTAGGGAATAATGACAAGAAAAAAAGCTGTACATGTTCAGTACAGATACGATTTTTTTGAATATTTTTGATCTGCAGTGGGTCAAAACTGATCCTGTGGATACAGAGAGCCGACAAGCGCAGGGGTAAAAGCAGGAATGTTAAAATCCAAACCTTGACTTCCCTTCCATCTATTTGTGTCACCTTGGGCAAGTCCTTCATCTCTAAGTGCTTCCATTTCCCTCATTTTAAAATGGGAACTGAAGCCGGGTGTGATGGCGCACATTTGTAATCCCTGTACTTAGGAGGCTGAGACAGGAGGATCGCAGGTTCAAAGCCAGTCTTGGCAACTTAGCAAGGCTCTCAGCAACCTCGGGAGCCCGTTTCCAAATAAGAAATAAAGCCAGGCTGGTGGAGTAGCTTGGAGGTAGAATGCCTCTGGGTTCAATTCCCAGTACCAAATAAATAAATAAATAAATAAATAAATGGGAACAGAGCCACAGACATAGCTCCATGGTAGAGCACTTGCCTAGCATTCGTGAGACCTTGGGTTCAATCTCCAGGACCGCCAAAAAATAAAATAAGAACTAGCACCTAACTTGGAGGGAGAGTTTTTATGATCATTAATTCTGTTAATCCATATGAAGCACTTAGAATAGTGCCTGGTGCACAGTAAGTGCTCAATAAAGATTTGTCTCTATGTGTTTTATTGCATATAAATCAGCCCTTCAGTGGTCTGGATTTAGTTCCTCCAGCACTGACCTCTGATTCCTTCGGCCAGTCACCCCCTCTCCTGATTGCCTTCCTCTGTGACAAAGGAAGGATAGAGCCTTCCCTCCCTCGCTCTTTCCTCTGGGGGCCATGGTGAGCAAGTGATATCAGTGCAGGTTGAACTCAATTAGGACAAGCTCTCAGAGCAGATGTTGCTGTGTGTAGAGGCTGGAGTAGAAGAATTGGTTCCAGAAGCCTTGGGACTTGCTTGTAGAAGATGCTAATTGGTTTCTCGCTGGTAATTTTTCACCCCTAAGTGAACAAGAAAGAGGGCATCTCAGAGGCTCATCTGCCTCGCAGGTGCACAGGCCAATGAATATCGGCATCCAGGGGGAGGCGAAGATTGTCTTTTTTAATTTTTTTCTCCAAAAGGAACACAGTCTCATTTGTCCTAGGCAAAGATCTCCTTCCTGGCAGGTCTTCAGAGCTCTAAGGGGATAAAGGTCGCCTGCAAATGTGCACGGGGGCGCTGCCTCTTGCATGCTCTTGGGAAGTGTGAGGGCCTTGGAGGCCTGGGTGGATTTCGTATTCATTTTATCACAGAGGAGTTTGGGAAGAGGACTGGCGATGAAACACTAGCCTTGAAACGCAAGAAGAGCTTGGCCGTCAGTGGGAGGGATCCGGTTGAACAATAGAGAAGGTCTCTGCAAGGATCACCCCCACATCTATGACTGCAGCATCCTGCCAGACCATGCAAATCTGCTTACATGACCGTGTCTGTGCGGAGAGCGGCTTTGTCTCATACATAACCTTAGCAAACGATGACAAATCACTTAGTGTGTGCCGGCTCTCAGAGAAATCTTTGTTTCACCTACGTTAACTTATTTAATCCTCACAGTGATCTGTAAGATAGGTACAATTACTATCCCCCTTTGATGGTTGGAGAGATTGAAAGGCAGAGGTCACGTGTAGCTTGAACCGGGAAGCATGACAGTCCCACCTCTGTCCTTGTATCACCAAGCCCCAGCACAGTGCGCACTTAATGCGTTTTATTGAACTAGGGGGGAAAAATCACAAAGCGTTGATGCTGGTGCTGCGAGGATATAATACTAAGTGCTCCATAAATATTTGCTAAGGAAATGACTGACTGGAGGTTGTGCCAAGAAGATGGCTGGTTAAAGCTGTGATCCTACAATAGCAGCTGCCACCCACTGGAGGTGACTCTAGAAAGAGGCAGGAAATCATCAGACGAGCTGCCTGGCCACTTGTCACTGTGGACTCGTCTGTGAGCTGCAGCGTGGCTTGCTGGCTTGGGCCACAGAGTCTACTCTGCCATCAGCCCTCTTTTCCAATCTTATTGTCACCACCTCTGTTTAATGAATGACCCTGGCTTCGTTTCTCTCAACTCCATACTCCTTTGTATAT
Source organism: Glis glis (assembly GCA_004027185.1). NCBI lineage: Eukaryota > Metazoa > Chordata > Mammalia > Rodentia > Gliridae > Glis > Glis glis. Next base: position 4,409 of record PVJS01037187.1, read on the forward strand.
TGAAGCTAGGTTAATCTTTCTAGCGCATAGTTCCACCACAGCAAACATTTTGCATTCCCTGGGGTCTTCCAAACTCAGTGACAATTCAGGGCCTGGCATTCGGGCCTTTCCGTATTCCCAGGCCCTGCCCTTTTCCCCTTTTCTCCCTCTGATCCCTGAACCCCGGCCACTGCCTGGTCTCAACCACACTCCTGCATATTCACATCTTATCTCAGAGTTTTCAACCTCGTGTCCCTGGCTCTAGGCACCCCAAGTGGAAGAGGATAATAGAAGGAGCCCCTTTAAAGTCAGATGGATCTAGGGTTTGAATCTCTGCCCTGTCACTTGGAATCACAAGAACTTGGGCGAGTTATTCAATCTCTCTGAATCTTGGTTTCGGCATCAATGAAAGAAAAAGCAATCATTGCCAGGTGTGGTGATACATGCCTGTAACCCCAGCTACTCAGGAGGCTGAGGCAGGAGGCTTGGGAGTTCGAGGCCAGCCTAGGCAACTTAGTGAGACCCTATCTCAATGAAACATAAAACAAAAACAAAAAAACAACAAAGGAAAAATAATCACACCTACCTGACAGGATTGCTGGGAGGTTAGAATCCACATTGGTGGATTCGATGAGTATTTGTTGAACATCTACTAAGTGGCAGCCATCATTGGAGGCACAGGGAACAAAGAATGGGCTGGCTTCCAGGGAAGGGGAGGGAGACCAGAAACAAAAGAGTACTTATAAAGCACACAGCGCATGTCTGAAACATGGTTGTCTCTCAATAAATGGTAATTTATTTTCCTTTCAAATATTTCAAAAGGCCAATACCACATCTACATTTATCTACCCAAGATAGTATTAAATAGAAATGTCAAGTTCCTTTATTTCAACTGGAAACTTCAGAAAGTTCCTTGAAGGAAAGAATAGTATCTTGTCTGTCAATGTACATTTAACACATTTCTTTTTCTTTGTTGTACTGCAGATTAAACCTAGGGGCATTCTACCTCCAGCCCCTTTTATTTTTCATTTTGAAATAGGGTCTAAGTTGCTGAGGGTGGCCTCAATTTAGTTATCCTCCTGTCTCAGCCTCCCAAGTACTGGGATTACAGGCATGTGCTACCACATCCTGTCACTTACTGTATTTCAAATACCATGCACAGCTGGGCGTGGTGGTACATGCTTGTAATCCCAGTACTTGGGAGGCTGAGACAGGAGGATCACAGGTTTGAAGACAGCCTCAGCAAGTACTGAAACTCTCATCAACCTAGCAAGACCCTTTTTCAAAATTAAAATGAAACATCAGGCTGGGGATACAGCTTGGAGGTAGAATGCCCCTGAGTTCGATCCCCAGTACCACACACACACACACACACACACACACACACAAAATACCAAGCACAGCACCATACAGCTAATAGGTGCTAAACACTTGTTGGATTAATGAAGGCTGATAATGATGATTACAATCCTTAATCAACTTTTATTGTCTTCACTTATAAACAGGTAAATAGTTTACTTAATAAGTCTACTTTGATAGTCGTGTTAGCTTTCTGTTGCTATGACAAAATACCAGAGAAAATAAACTTCAGGCAGGAAAGGTTTCTTTTGGCTCATGGGTTTCAGAGGTCTCAGTCCATGGTCACTTGGACTTATCCCCGTGGACTCGTAGTGAGGCAGAACATCATGGTGGGGAGCACAGAAGAGCAAAGCTGCTCATCTCCTGGCAGCCAGGAAGCAGAGAGACAGAGAGAGGAAGGGGCTGGGGACAAGCTATACCCATGGGTCATGCCCCAAGTGATCTCCTTCCTCCCACTGTGCCCCTCCTCCAGTCGCCACCGCCTCCCGACAGGCCACATGATTACAACCCATCAGTGGACTCATCCACGGCCGAGGCCAGAGCCCACCTCTGAACACCACTGCACTGGGGACCCAGCCTGCCACACGCGCGCCTCTAGGGACATTCCAGGTCCAAACCCTGACACTAGGCAAAATTGTTCAAATGTGGGGCCACTGCAAAAGGAAACCTTTAGGCCTCCCAACTATGGCTCCTGGAGAGCCCTTCTCTGCCATCTTCTGATTCCATCGGCCACGTGTGTCCCATGATGAATTGCCAAAGCTCGCAGCACCTCTCTTCCCATACAAGCCTCAGGGTGACTGTGTGACTGTTTTCATATAAATGGCCTCCAGAGAGAGGCTGGGAGAGGAAGCTCCCAGGGAGGGGAGGGGTCCATCTGCGGATCCCCCTTCTTGGTTGTGGCCTCCTCCCCTTCCTGTCATCTCCCCCCTCATTTTTATCAAAAGGCAATTAAGACCTTTTTTTCAACTGCCCGAGGAAGCTGCATTTATCACTCATGTCTTTTAATTTCAGGTCTGCCTTTTCCTCCCCTTTTTAGCAGCTAATGAGTCCTCCCCTAATTAGAGTTTTACAGTCACCTATAATTAGGCCCATTTAGTGCTTCTGAATAGGATACTTTTAACCTATTTTGCCTTGGAATTAGGGGTATCCACCCAGGTGTAAGCACACAGGACACAGGCAGAGGTGAGGGGGGAGGGGAAGGACCCAGGTCAAAGGCACTCATGCATATGCATATATGCATACACATAAATGCATGTAAACACACGTATCCACACGTGGGACTGCCTACAGGTGTGCACATACATATACACACACATTCACACGTGGGACTGCCTGCAGGTGTGCACATGCAGAAAGCAAGCAGAAAAGAGGGTAGAGAATCAGGGTGGGCCAGAGCACACACATGTTCACGCATGGGCCTGCACGCCTGCTGGGTACATTCCCAGTGCCTGTAAGTGTGACAGATGCACCATGCTTTTGTGTGCATGCCAGGGTTGAGTGGTTGTGAGCAAGAGTATTTGGCTGTATGTTGACCGTTCAAGCATACAGTAGTCCCCTCGTATCCACAGTTTCCGTTACTGCGGTTAATATTACTCCAAAAATATGAAATGGACAATTCTAGAAATAAACAACTCACAAGTTTTAAATTGCACGCCATTCTGGGTACTGTGCCATCCTGCCCCCTTCCCATCTGGGGTGTGAGAGGCCCCTTTGTGCAGCATATGGACGCTGTATACGCCTCCTGCACACTGGTCGCTTACCAGTCATCTAGGGTATGGGCTGGGCTGCAGCAGTGTCACAGTGCTTCTGTTCAAGTATTCCCTATTTTATTTAGTAATATCCCCAACGAACAAGAGTGGGGAGGCTGCAATTTTATTACAGTACATTGTTACTGCTTTATTATTAGTTATTGCCGTTAACCACTTACTGTACCAATTGATAAATTAAATTTTATCATAGGTATGCATGTATATGAAAAGACATGGCATATATAGGGCTCAGTACTATGTGCAGTCGCAGGCATCTCCTGGAGGTCTTGGAATGTGTCCCCTGTGGACAAGGGGGGACTACTAGACTTGTGCAAAGAAGGTTGCCTGTGGAGAGCTTTATTAGTTGTGTGTGAATGTGTTAGGGACAGGAGTGGGAAGCAGAAAATTAATGAGTTCCTCTTATTCTTTTCAAGGAAAGAATTTGTTTTTGATAGGTAATGCATGTACATGGTTCCAAATTCAAAAGTTACAAAAACATAGGCAGTAAAAAAAGGTCTCCCTTCTATTTGTGCCCTCAACCACCCAGTTCTCTTCTCAAAAGGCAAGCTTTAAGCTGGGTGTGGTGGTGCATGCCTGGAATCCCAGTACTTGGGAGGTTGAGACAAGAGGACTGCAGGTTCAAGACCAGCCTCAGCAACGTAGTGAGACCCTGTTTCAAAACAAAAAGGGGCTGGGGGTGTAGTTCAGAGATAGAACACCCCTAGGTTCAATCCCCAGTAAACACACACACACACACACACACACACACGGGCAAATGTTATTACCAGAGCCATTCTATGCCTATAGAATATAGATCATACATATCTTTTTCATAGCAGCAGTCTAGCTGAATGTGTATATTTTTCTGAAGTTTGCTCTTTTCATTTAAAAATATATCAGTTGTCTGTTATGGTTGATAGTCTTGGTCAATCTTCCGCATCTGTATCTAGAGAGCTTTTTCCATCTTTTTAAGGACTATATAGAGTTTTGTGATCATACCACTATTGCTTAATTAGTGATACTCTTGTAAACTAAAAATGTTTCTTCGCATTTTAGAAAACACTTTTCTCAGCCAGGCATGGTGGCAGACTCTTGAAATCCCAGTACTTGGGAGGCTGAGACAGGAGGATCGCAGGTTTGAGAACAGCCTCAGCAAGTAGTGAGACTCTTATCAACCTAGTGAGACCCTGTTTCAAAATAAAAAATAAAATAGGGTTTGTATAACTTGGAGGTAGAATGCCCCTGGGTTCAATCCCCAGTAACACACACACACACACACACACACACACACACACACACACACTTTTCTCTCATTTTCATCCTAAGGGAGTTTAGTTCACTCTTAAGCATGTTTAGAACAGCTCAGGAAAGTCTAGTCCCTGAGAACTCAAGGCAGGAATTCCAGCTGGGGGGTGGGGCTTAGACAGGGTAGTTGCATAAAAGACCTGCTGTGGTGGTATGTGGCTGTCTACATACTTTTTATTCTGGGATGCCAGCAATAAAAGTGTCTGCAATTTCCTTTCTTGGTTATATAGCTGGTCCTGGCTTACAATGGTTCAACTTAACAACTTTTTTATTTTCTGAAGGTGCAAAAGTGATATGCATTCAGTAGAAACTGTACTTCACTTTTTTGATGTTTGTGTGGTACTGGGGATTGAGCCAAGGGGCATTCTACCTCCAAGCTACACCCACAGCCCTATTTTATCTTTCTTTTAATTTTGAAACAGGGCCTCGCTAGGTCAATGAGAGTCTCACTACTTGCTGAGGCTGTCCTCAAACCTGTAATCCTCCTGTCTCAGCCTCCCAAGTACTGGGATTACAAGCATTTGCCACCACGCCTGGCTTGTACTTCACATTTTGAATCTGGATCCCCTCCCCCCAATCCCCTGGTTAGCAAAATGTGGTAGGACTCTCTCTCTCTCTTTCTCTTTCTCTCTCTCTCTCTCTCTCTTTTGGGGAGGTAGTGGAGGGTTTTTATTATTGTTAAAATAAAAAGGGCAGGGGGTGTAGCTCAGAGGTAGAATGCCCCTGGGATCAATCCCTAGTACCAAAAAAGAAAAAAAAGTACAGGCAGACTCAAGTGGTTTCTCTGCTCAGCATCTTCTAAGACCAAAATCCAGGTGTCAGTTGGTCTGAGTTCTTACCTGGAGACTCCAAGGAAGATTCTGCTTCCAAATTCATTCGGATGTTGGCAAGACGGTTTCTCGAGGTCACATAGCACTGAGTTGGCTGTCTTCTTGCTGGCCATTGGCTGGATGCTGCTCTTAGCTCCCAGAGGCCACCCAGGACCGTGGGCTTCCTGCACTGCTACGTTACTCTCAATGCATCGACTCCACCTCACGCTGTGATTCTCTCTGCTTCCTCTTCTGTTTCCAGCTGAAGAAAATTCTTGGTTTTTATAGGGCTCATAAGATTAGATTGTGTCCACTCAATTTCCCTAACTTAAAGTCCACTGATTAGTGATCTTAATTACATCTGCAGACTCGTCCTGCATGCAGCATAGGATACTGCTGTGAGCATGCTACAGGGCCGGGATTGGGAAGTCCGGGGAGAAGATTTGCTGCTCCACGGCTTTCCTAACACTTAGTATTATCTGTTTTTAATTTTCATTATTCAGGCGGGCTTTTTTTATGCTGCTGGGGATTGAACCCAGGGGTGTTCTACCTCTGAGCTATACCCCCAGCCCTATTTTATTTTTATTTTGAAACAGGGTCTCGCTAAGTTGCTGAAGCTGGCCTCAAACCTGTGACTCTCCTGTCTCAGCCTCCCAATGACTGGGATTACAGGTGTATACCACTGTGCCCATCTCTGCCTGGCCATTTAATACCAGTAATTCAACAAACATCGTGTGTGTATGTGTGTGTGTGTGTGTGTGTGTGTGTGTGTGTGTTATTGGGAATTGAACCTGGGGAGGGGAAGTGGTCCTACCTCTGAGATGCGCTCCCAGCCCTATTTTGTTTTTTTACTTTGAAACAGGGTCTTGTTAAGTTGCCGAGAGGGACCCACTAAATTGCTGAGGCTGGCTTCCAACCTGCGATTCCCCTGTCTCAGCCTCCCAAAGACTGGGACTACAGGCATGCACCACCACACCTAGCTTAACAAACATTTTTTTTTGAAGCCCCACTACCATTTGCTAAGTGTAGTACCTAAAACCATGTCTAACACAGAGTAGCCACTCAATAAAAATTTGTTGACTGATTTTTTCCAGATGGCAGAAATACAAAACTCAATTAGACATGGATTTTGCCTGCAAGGATATTAAAAATTTGCATGTAGAGAAAGATTGACAACCAGCACATAAGGGTGCATTAGCATGCAGAGAACAAGTAAGAGAAGAGAAAAAAATGCTCTTAAGGACAGGGACGCTTCCTGGAATCTGCATGGGTTTGTAAGAAGGACAGGGACGCTTCCTGGAATCTGCATGGGTTTGTAAGAAGGGACTGGATGGAGACACAGGGTGATGGAGAACAGTGACGGCAGCTAATGCTCCAAGCAGACAGAAGAGCAGGAATGGACAGCAGCGTGCTCACAGGACCTCCGCCACAGAGGAAACTTCACCTTAGCGGTGAACACCGTCTAGTCCAAGAACAGCAAAGGATGGCTTTGTGGACACAGCCGATGTCCACAGGCATTTTGTTTGGTCTATTCGATTTTTTTTAAGGTTAAATTTTAAAGCATTCAGTAGGGCATGCATTTCCCAACTCTAGTGTGGTCAACAAAACCTCCTGGTGTCTTGAATCACTCTTCAGCCTCTTCGTAGACTTATGTCATCCACCCGGCATCTGAGAGACTTGTGCTGGAGACCATAGAGTCCTGTCCCTTCATCTACTCAGAAGAAAACCAAAGCCCAAGAAAGCAAAGTGACCTTAGGGAAGCGCAGAGTCAGTGGTGGTGTTTCACCTGAGTCCCAGCCTCTTGATGTCCTGTCGAAGCTTCCTTCATAGAGGGGCTGACGATCACCCTGATTGGGAAGGCGGGTGAACCCACTATGGCTGTCAAAGCTTTTCTTGAGCCAGGCATGGTGGTGCACATCTGTAATCCTAGTACTTGGGAGGCTGAGACAGGAGGATCTCAGTTCGAGGCCAGCCTTGGAAACTTAGTGAGGTAGGCCCTCTGCAACTTAGTGAGACCCTGTTTCCAAATAAAAAATAAAATAGGGCTGGGGGTATAGCTCAGAGGTAGAATGCCCTACTAGGTTCAATCCCCAGTACCACAAAAGAGAAAGGCAGGCAGGCAGGCAGGCAGGCAAGAAGGAAGGAAGGAGCAAAAAAGAAAAGAAAAAGAAAGAAATCTTTTCTTGGAGAGAAGTTTTCATAAAGGAAGAGGAAAGTGTCCAGACATTTCTAGACAGAGGTCAGAGGCTGAGCACTCCCATGCTGTTTGTTTGATTCTTGCAATACTGGGGTTTGAACCTGGGGGCATTCTACCTCCAAGCTATACCCCCAGCCCTTTTTATTTTTTTATTTATTTTTTTTTTTTTGCGGTACCGGGGATTGAACCCAGGGGTGTTCTACCTCCGCGCTACGCCCCCGGCCCTATTTTTTATACTTTATTTTGAGACCGGGTCTCACGAAGTTGCGGAGGGCCTCACTAAGTAGAGAGAGAGACAGAGAGACAGAGAGAGAGAGAGAGGGAGAGAGAGAGAGAGCGTGCGCGAGCTGAGGCTGGCCGTGAACCCAGATCCTCCGGTCTCCGAAGCGTGCGCCACCATGCCCGGCTTTTATTTTTCATTTTGAAACAGGGTCTCGCTAAGTTGCTGAGGGGTGACCCTTTGTTATTCTGCCTAGACTTGAGTTGAGGCCCTGAGTGGCAAGGCATTTCTTAACTAAATTCAAAAGGAAAGGAGTGTGTTTCTTGCCCCTTCAGTAATGCAACTGCTTGCTAAAGCTAGCCTGACTCAAAGCTGCTGGCGTTTTAAAGGGGGTCACGGTAGACTCTGGAGCGCCACCTGGTGGCTTCCTCCAGCACAGGTGGAAAGGAAAAGGGATCCAAGATTTTTTTTCAGGTAGGTCTGATAGTTGGCATAGAACCCCCACTCCCCCAAACTGGCCAGGTGGAGCTTGCCTGTAATCCCAGTAGCTGGGAGGCTGAGACAGGAGGATCCTCAGTTTGAGGCCAGCCTCAGCAATTTAGGGAGACCCTGTTTCAAAATAACCGAAAAGCACTGGGGGTGTAGCTCAGAGGTAGAATGTCCCGGATTCAATCCCCAGTACAAAAAAAAAAACCAGGATGAAGATGGTGTTAAAAGTAGCAAAAGAGCCAGGCATGGTGGTACACACCTGTAATCCTAGTACTTGGGAGGCTGATACAGGAAGATCACAGGTTCATGGACAACCTCGGCAAGTAGCGAGATTCTCAGCAACCTAACAAGAAAGACCCTGTTTCAAAATAAAAATAAAATAGGGCTGGGGGTGTAGCTCAGGTACAATGCCCATGGATTCAGTCCCCAGGACCACAAAAAAATATCAAATGAGGTCTATAGTTAATTAATAGAGAAGATATGTTAACTTTATCCTTGTACTGTGGGTATGTGATTAGTTAGCATGTGGGGAATTTAAGCAAGGAGTGTATAGGAATTCTTTGTATGATTTTTGTAATTTTTGGTAAGTCTTGCAGTAATTCAAAATGAAATGTTAAATAAACTAAGCAAGAATTATTGATCATCTACTATGTGTAAGGTACTTTATAAGAAGATAATTTCCCAGCCAGGCGTGGTGGCGCACACTTGTAATCCCAGTACTTGGGAAGCTAAGACAGGAGGATCACAGGTTTGAAGCCAGTCTCCGCAATTTAGCAAGGCCCTCTGTAACTTAGTGAGCAACCTTGACCTTGTTTCAAAGTAAGAAATAAAATCAGGTTGGCGGTATAACTTGGAGGTAGAATGCCTCTGGGTTCCATCCCCAGTACAAAAAAAAAAAGAAGATAATTTCTCAAGAAATGGGTAGCCTATAACACAATATCAAGTCACAAGTCCTTTTACTAGCTAGAAACCCAAAAACTCTCTTCTTGTACATCTTCTGTATCTATATCTCGATTATTTAACTGGTTTGTTTGTTGATTTTTTAAATTAAAGGACTATGGGCTTGGCCTCACACTGGAAGTGCAGCAATGAATAAGCCAGAATAAATCTTACCTTCAACAAACTAAAAGCCACATGGAGATGCAATTAAAGAATCAATTACCATATAGTATAACAAGTGCTCTGATGTGTTCGGCAATGTGTTCAGGTAGCATAACCTAGTAATTAGCACAAACTCTAGAGCCAGAACTCTAGAGTTCAGTTCTGGACTCCACCATTAGCCGTGTGGCTTTTGGAAAGTGACTTAGCCTTTCTGTGCTTCCATTGTGTCATCTGTACAATGAGAATGGCGATGGTAACTACGCCATATGGTTGTTGTGAAAACTGAGTTGGTTTTTTTCTTTGGGGGGAGGAGTGCTGGGGATTGAACCCAGAGGCATTTTACCTCTAAGGTAAATCTCCAGTCCTTTTAATTTTTTTTTTTTTTTGCGGTACTAGGGATTGAACCCAGGGGCATTCTACCTCTGAGCTAGGCCCCCAGCCCTATTTTTTATTCTTTATTTGGAAACAGGGTCCCACTAAGTTGCGGAGGGCCTCACTAAGTAGCTGAGGCTGGCCGGGAACCCGGATTCTCTGGTCTTAGCCTCCCGAGTACTGGGATTACAAGCGTGCGCCACCACGCCCTGCTCCAGCCCTTTTAATTTTTAAACAGTGTCTTGCTAAGTTGCTGAGGCTGGCCTCAAACCTGCAATCCCCCTGTCTCAGTCTCCTAAGTACTAGGATTACTGGTGTGTGCCACCGCACCTGCTTTTCAATCAATTTTGAATTAAGTTTGTAGATGGTGTGAGATAGGGGCCTAAATTCATTATTTTACATGTAGATATCCACTAGTCCCTATTGATGGATTTTGATAGGGATTGTGCTGAAATCTGTCCCAGTAAGTGTGGAGTACAGATTCCCAAACTTAATGGTTTACTGCCCCCTTTTCAGAAAAAGAAAATTACTCAGCACCCTCCTGGGAGGGCCCACCTCCCCCTTATTTTTATTCAAGGCCCCCAATTGCACCTGAGGCTACTACTGCCCCCTTGGATCATTCTAACGTCCCCTAGGGTGTGGTATAGCCAACTTTGGGAATCTATGATGGAGAATACAAACCACCACCCTGAGGATAACTATTAAGGAAAAGCTGTTACGCAAGAGCTTGGGAAGTGGCCAGATAGAACAGAGAAATTCCAGGAGAGTGTGGTATCAAAGACTCCAAGAAAAGAAAAAGTTTTGTGGAGCAGGGAGAAGTTAACAATGTCAAAATTCTGCAAGAACTCAAGTAAACTGAAAACTAAGATTATCCATTGAGTTTACTGACCAGGTAGCACCTGGCCATAGGGCAAGAACAACGTTCACGGGTAGGTAGAGGTCGCACCAGGGTTGAGTGAAGGGATAGCTGGGTGTAGTGACCCACGCCTGTAATCCCAGTACTTGGGAGGCTGAGACAAGAGGATTGCAGGTTCAAGATCAACCTCAGCAACTTAGCAAGACCCTCAGTAACTTAGTGAGACCATGTTTCAAAATAAAAAATAAAAAGGTCTGGGTGTATAACTTGGGAGGTAGAATGCCCCTGGGCAAAATCCCCAATACAAAAAAAAAAAAAGTGAAGGAGATAAGGGAGTAAAAATGCCCAAAGCAAGCAAATCTGTCAAGTATTTGGCTATGATGGATATTATAAGAGCCCAAAGTAGAATAATATCTCTTGTGTATCCACTATGTGCCCAAAGCTTTCATAAATGTTCTGTTATTTTCTTCAATCACCCTGTGTCACCTCTTGTGTCTACAGGACTTCCCTGATAAACCATTTTGACAACTGTCAAATTGAAATTATAGCCAGGCAAGGAGGTATACGCCTGTAATCCCTGCTACTCCAGCGGCTGAGGCAGGAAGATTGCAAGTCCAAGGGCAGACTCAGCAATTTAGCAAGACTCCGTCTCAAAGTAAAAAATACATAGGGCTAGCGGTGTTCTCGTGGTAGAGGGCTTGACTAGCATGTGTGAGGCCTTGGATCTGATCCTCAGTATTGAAGGGGGGTGGGGAGGAAATTATACCTCATTCCAAGTGAACCATGGATCTTTTTCTTCTTTTTTTTATACGTTAATTGGTGCAATGTAATTAGACGTCATAGTGAGATTCAAAGTGATATAAACAGCCAGGCTTGGTGGCACATGCCTGTAATCCCGGTACTTGGGAGGCTGAGACAGGAGGATCACAGATTCAAGGACAGCCTTAGTAACTTAGTGAATCCCTGTTTCAAAAAAAAAAAATAGGGCTAGGGATGTAGCTCAGAGGAGGAAGTCCCCTAGGTTAAATCCCCAGCACCCCCAAAATAAGTAAATAAATAAATGAAAAATATTAAAACAACTAAGTGATACAAACATATACATACAGCACCTAGCGTATTTCCCTTCGCGAACCATCCCCGAGATTCCCCTTCCTCCCTCCCCATACATGTTAGTGAGACTGGTAGTAAAACCTTATAAGGACATAATCTTATTCCCCAATCCTCCTTTTCCCCTCCCAAACCCCCTCCCCCAGCCCCCTTCCACTATTTTACAGTTTTCTCTCCTCATTTGACTGAAATCCCTTTTGCTTCCTATTTTTGTTCTAGCTTCCACATATGAGCGAAAACATATGACCCTTGGCTTTCTGAGACTGGCTGTTCTCACTTAGCATGATATTCTCTAGATCCATCCATTTTTCTGCAAATGACAGAATTTTGTTCTTTATGGCTGAGTTAAATTCCATCATGTACATATACCACATTTTCGTTATCCATTCGTCTGTTGATGGATACCTAGGTTGGTTCCATAATTTGGCTATTGCGAATTGTGCTGATATAAACATGAGTATGTATGTATCACTATAGTATTCTAACTTAAATTCCTTTGGAAAGATACTGAGGAGTGGTATGGCTGGGTCATATGGTGGTTCCATTCCTAGTTTTTTGAGAAATCTCCATGGTGGTTGTGCTAATTTACAATCCCATCAATAGTGTATGAGAATTCCTATTTCCCCATATCCTCACCAGCATTTCTGGTACTAGGGATTGAACACAGGGGCATTCTATCTCCAATCTACACCCCAGCCCTATTTATTTATTTATTTATTTATTTATTTTACTTTGAAACAGAGTTTCTCTAGGTTGCTAAGAGTCTTGCTACATTGCTGAGGCTGGCCTTGAACCTGCAATCCTCCTGTCTCTGCCTCCCAAGTACTGGGATTGTAGGCATTGCCACAGCAGTCAGCTTATTGTTTGTGTTCTTGATTGCCACTCTAATTGGAATTAGATGGACTCTCAGGGTAGTTTTGACTTGCGTTTCCCTGATTGCTAATGGTATTGAACATTTTTTCATAAATTTCTTGGCCATTGTATTTCTTCTTTTGAGAACTGTCTATTCATTTCAATGGTCCATTTTTAATTGGGTTATTCGGGGATTTTTTGGTGTTTTTTGAGTTCTTTATATATTCTAGATATTATTATCCCTTTAATGAGGAGTAGCTGGCAAAGATTTTCTCCCAATCTGTAGGCTCTCTCTTAAGGGATCTTTCAAAAGTTTATAAAACAGCCAGGCATGGTGACTCACGCCTGTAATCCCAGGATTTAGGAGGCTGAGACAGGAGGATCGCAGGTTCAAGGATAGCCTCAGCAACTTAGCCAGACCCTTAGTAACTTAGACCCTGTTTCAAAATAAAAAAGAAAATTGGGCTGGGGGTGTAGCTCAGAGGTTAGACTGCCCCTAGGTTCAATCCCCAGTACAACAACAAAGCTTACCAAACATTTTATCACAATTCACCCAAGAGCTTTGCCATAATCATTTTCAAGATACTGAAATGGAGCCGGGCGTGGTGGTGCATGCTTGTAATCCCAGTACTTGGGAGGCTGAGACCGAAAGATCCAGGTTCGTGGCCAGCCTCAGCTACTTAATGAGGCTCTCTGCAACTTAGTGAGACCCTGTTTCAAAATATAGAACACGAGCCGGGCGTGGTGGCGCACGCTTGTAATCCCAGTACTTGGGAGGCGGAGACTGGAGGATCCGGGTTCGCGGCCAGCCTCAGCCTCAGCTACTTAGTGAGGCCCTCCGCAACTTCGTGAGACCCGGTTTCAAAATAAAGGATAAACTGGGCGTGGTGGTGCACGCTTGTAATCCCAGTACTTGGGAGGCTGAGACCGGAGGATCCGGGTTCGCGGCCAGCCTCAGCTACTTAGTGAGGCCCTCCGCAACTTCGTGAGACCTGGTTTCAAAATAAAGTATAAAAAAGAGGGCCGGGGGTGTAGCTCGGAGGTAAAACGCCCCTGGGTTCAATCCCCGGTACCGCCAAAAAAAATAAAAAATAAAGGATAAAAAAAATAAGGCCGGGGGCGTAGCTCGGAGGTAGAACAACCCTGGGTTCAATCCCCGGTACCACAAAAAAAAAAAAAAAGATTCTGAAATGGTCTATTCTTTCCAGAATTTACCTCTCCCCTCCCATATTTACCTGTCTCTTGTTTTCTGGAACTGATTTTGTCCACAATTCTTTAGCCAGGACTAACACTGCTTCCACGATCCCGCGGATTTGAGCGTGGGTGTATAAATACACAGGTCCTAGAATGAATGTCTCTGCCTCCTTCTGTCTTTCCCACTCTCTTCTGCCCCCCCCATCAGCTCAGAGAACACAAATGTCACTTCAGCGACAACCCTTGCAGGCCTCCCCACCTTCTTCTTCCTGACATTGAAGGCAGCTACTCGTGAAACCCAAACCAAGAGAAAAGAAGGGGAAATCGTTTCCTTGTTTTATCCATCGCCCGCATCTCCATTTCCCGAGGCTCGCTGCCTGGTTTTTAAATGGAACCAACTCTGGTTACTTTTAGGCTTAAGGGTCCACAGCTGATTTTTCTGAACCTGTTTTCAGCACGCTAAGGCATTCTCATTTCAAACAACAACAACAAAAAAACATCAAGCTCTCCTCACCTCACCTGCTCAAAGATGCAACCCCACCATCCGCATCTCCCTAAAAGCTTTCTGCAACCCACTAAAAATATCCAATGTTGACAGATGCAAGCTATCAATACAGAGACTCAAGATCCCAGGGTGAGAAGTAGCCAGAGGCGAAGTCTTGATAAACAGCTCAAATTGGCTCTTACTCCACAGGTGACGCCTAGTTTATCTGGGTAATTGTAAAGGGCATTTTCCAGCAAATCAATTAAATGAAAATCTTTTAAACCCTTTTTAAATGGGGGAGAAAGGGGAGGGTGGAGAGGGCCAACCTTTGTAAGCTAACAGGTGATTTTAATTGGAACCAGCAGCGTTATACCATGTTTTTGACCCATTCGGTAAAGGCAGAAAAAGAAATCAATAGATTTCCATCAGCATCCGCCCTCCTGGAGTCTTATAAGTAGAATGGAGACACGAACCCCAGTTAATGGCTTCATCAAGCACCTCTCTGATTCTGTAACAGAATTAAATAGGCTGCAGGTCTCTCCCGGCTGTCCTCTACCATGGAGATGCACAATGCCCCAGTCCACTGGGTGCTGCTAGGTGACGTTGGGTCCCATTCTCCCCTTTACAAGCACAGCCCCCATCCTACCCCACACCCAACCATGACAGACACTTCAGAAACAGTCCCAGGTCAGAGATGCGAATCCTTGCGCTGACCCTTTATTACAAGCAAAGCAAAGAAGTTCCAGGTTTTATTCCTGGCAATAGATCCACGGAGAATTTGCAGGGCCCAATAGCCAGGCAGCTCATTTCAGCCACATGTTAGCTGTGTAATCTTGGGTAAATTACTTAATTTTTCTAATCTGCCATTTCCTCGTCCTTATAAGGGGAAATAAATGATACCAACCCTTTGGGTTGTTGCGGATTAAATATTGTGTGGCAAAGATTTGAACAGGCAGCCTATAGCAGAGAAATTTTAAATGGCAAACAAATAAGAAAATACACTACCTCACTCACAGTAAGTGCAATGCAAAATAAAATTATACAGAGATGTTGCTCTCCATCTATTTAATTGGCAAAAATCCCAAGGTTCAAGAGTATATCCTATTGATGCAATAATGGGGAAACAGGCACCCATTCATTGTTTTGGATTACTTGAAATGGCACCACCCTATCAGAATTGAATTTGAAAAAATCTAGAAATATGTAGCCGGGCGTGGTGGTGCACACCTCTAATCCCAGTACTTGGGAGGCTGAGACAATAGAATCTTAAGTTCAAGGCCAGCCTGGGCAACATAGTGAGACCCTTAGTCAAAATAAAAAATTAAAAGGGCTGGAGTTGTACCTCAGTGGTAGAGTACCCTTGGGTCAATCCGCAGTACCACACGTACAAAAAAAAAAAACCCAGAAAAAGTATATGTGCATTTACCCATTGACCCAGAAATATTATTAGGAATCTATCCCCAAATATATCAGAAAAAATTCAAAATGATTTTTTTTTTTTTTGCGGTACCGGGGATTGAACCCAGGGGCATTCTACCTCCGCGCTACACCCCCAGCCCTATTTTTTTTATACTTTAT
>PVJS01037188.1:0-20057 GCA_004027185.1 Glis glis
GAGAGAGAGAGAGAGAGAGCGCGAGCTGAGGCTGGCCGCGAACCCGGATCCTCCAGTCTCCGCCTCCCAAAGTACTGGGATTACAAGCGTGCGCCACCACGCCTGGCCAATGTGACTGATCTTTTTAAAGTGTACAGTTCAGTGAGCTTTTGGTATCTTCACAGAGTTCTGTAGTCATCTCTGTGAATTCCAGAACATTTCTTTACCCCATAAAGAAAGTCCATACCCTATAGCTGTCACCCCAAGTCCCCATCCCCCAGAGGCAGCCCCTGGCCAAGTGCTTTCTGTCTCTGTGGCCCTACATACTCTGGATACTTCCTATGAATGGAATCAGTATGTGGCCTTTCGTGACTGGCTTATTTCACTAGCACACTATTTTCAAGGTTATTCATGTTGTAACATCTATCAACACTTCATTTATTGAGACCAAATAATATTCTATTGTATGGGCATACCACATCTTATTTATCCATTTATTAGTTGATGGACATTTGGGTTGTTTCCACTTTGGGGCTATTATGAATAATTCTGCCATGAACATTCATGGACAAGTTTTTCTGTGGAAACATGCTTCCATATTTAGGAGTGGGATTGCTGGGTATATGTTAACTCTGTGTTTAACTTACTGAGGAACTGTCAGACTGTCAAAGCTACTGCACTGTTTTACATTCTCATAGCAGTGAATTAGGGCTCCAATTTGTTCACATCCTTGAATATAAGATGTTTGAAAAACACAGTTTTACAGTTTCTTTTTTCTTTTCTTTTTTCTGCATTTCTTAAAATGCTAAGTATATACCTATCATGTGACCCAGTTATTCCACTCCTAAGACTTACCCAAGAGACAAGAAAGCAAATAGCCAATGTTCAGAGCAGTTTCATCTGTAATAGCTCCAAACTGGAAACAACCCAAATGTTCCTTGAGAGGGACATGGATGGATAAACAAATTGCAGTACATTCATACCATGGGTATAGTGCTTAAGAGGAATGAACAATTGATACGACACACCATCGTGGGTGAATCACAGAATTATCAGGCTGAGTAAAGGAAGCCAGACCCCCCCAAAAAAACATACTCTATACTTCCATTTATATAAAACTTTAGAAAATACAAACTGATTAATGGTGACCGTAGGCAGACCAATTATTGCCTAAGAAATGAGGAGGAGGAAAGTGAAAAATGACGGGAATGAGAAATTACAAATACTGTTGGGAAAGCTTTGGGGGTGATGGAAACACTATCTTGGTTGTGGATGGTTTCACAGGTGTTCACAGAGTAAAATCTTATCAAATTGTACACTTTAAATATAGGCAATTGATTGCTTTATTTATTTATATGTAACTTACCATTTCACAGTTGTATACATATGGTCAAAAGTTATCAAATTGCATACTTCAAATATGTATAACTTATTTCATGCCAATTATACCTTAACAGAGCCCTTAAAAATTACTTTTGCAGATTAAGAGTCTCAACTCTCAGAAATATCAGTTGTACAGCCCGGCACAGGGCACACACTTGTAATCTCAGTACTTGGGAGGCTGAGACAAGAGGATCACAGGTTTGCAGCCAGCCTCAGAAACTTAGTGAGACCCTCAGCAACTTAACAAGACCTTGTTTTAAAATAAAAAAATAAAAAGGGGCAGGGATATAGCTCAGAGATAGAATGCCCCTGGGTTCAATCCCTAGTACCCCACCCTCCTGCCAAAAAAAGAAATATCAGTTGTAAAAAAGGGAACCCAGCTGACTTGAGTGTGGTATGCATGCCACCGTATTGCTTAAAAACCCCAAGCCGGGCGTAGTGGTGCACGCTTGTAATCCCAGTACTTGGGAGGCTGAGACCAGAGGATCTGGGTTTGCATTTAAAAAAACATATCTCAAGAGGGGGAAAAACGAAACAAGTGAATGTCTTCAATAGTAATTAGCACCAATTAAGTAAAATAAAGATTAGGACAGCCGGTGACTCCTGTGGAAGCCTTCTCCCCAAATCAGATCAGGGCCAATGGAGAGGCTTCGTGCCTGAAGTGCTGCTCCTTTGGTTTAATCTGGCATTTCACAAAGAGCAGTGGCCTCTAAGGAGCTCCTGACCATGGAGAGAGGACCAGTAGATGACTGCTAAGAGGTTGTTTTCCCCCAAAGGAGACTGTGCCAAGCCTGAGTGGGGGAGGCAGCCCGGGGAAGCACACCCACCATGAGGAAAAACAGCAAGACAGGAGAAGTGCCCAGTCACAGTGCCCAGTGTGTTCAAAAGCCCTTGCATTCAACATGTCCTAGAGAAGAAGGGAGGCAAGGGGCAGCTGACACAGTCGCTAGCTAGCCCTGGGACCTTGGGTCAGCTGCCTGGCCTTTCTGTGCCTCAGTTTCCTTGATGTCAAATGGGAATGCTAATGCCCACCTCCCAGGGCTGCAGAGATGCTGAGCATTGCACGTAATTTGAAAACGCAAAAGCATCCTACCTACAAGAGATGCTCAGTGAAAATAAGCACCATCTGGGGCCTAGGAGAAATCCGAGAGAACCTGGAGAAATGAAGTCTAGATCAGCTTTCTCTATACTGACATATCAGGTTTAAAAACAATATCCCAGCTGGGAGTGGTGGTGCACGCCTGTAATCCTAGTACTTGGGAGGCTGAGACGGGAGGATTGCAAGTTCCAGGCCAGCCTCAGCAACTTAGTGAGGCCCTCTGCAACTTAGTGAGACTTTGTTTCAAAATAGAAAATAAAATAGGGCTGGGGGTGTAGCTCAGAGGCATAATGCCCCTGGGTTCAATCCCCAGTACCACAAAATAAATGAATGAATGAAAACAATATCCCACCAACCAAGACCGGTACACTGAGCTTTAATGTCTTTCTGTTGTGTTCTGAAAACAAATAGATTTTTGTCATGTTTCCCAATTATACAAACTCCTGCCTCCCTGGAGACCTCGATTCTGATTCGCTCCCCCTGCCCCACCCCCCAATATGTGTTTAAGGAGATCACAATCCAACTGGGGAGACGGGGCTCAGGCTGGACCGCGACTGGTTCTGAGTGGAGAACTACCTGGGTCTTTACCCACCTCTCTCCTCCCTCTCCTCACCCAGGGCTGAAGTCACAGCTCACACTGTTCCCAGCCGACCCCAGACTCTCGAGCCCAGGGACTGCTGTCTCCCCCTGAATCCTGGCCAAGTGTCCAGGCTGGGCTGCTGTCCTCTGAGCAGACGTGCTGGGGGAGCTGACCTGTGAGGACTTCTGCATAAAGCAGGGTTTCTCAACCTCGGCACTGTTGACATTTCAGCTGGGATCCTTCTTTGTTGGGGGCATGAGCTGTCCTGTGTGGGGGGACCTGCAGCAGCATCCCTGGCCCCTACCTGCCTGAGGCCAGTCTTGCCCCTCCCCCAAGCTGTGGCAACCCAGAATGCCTGCAGGCATTGTCAACATTGTCCCTAGCAGAGAGTCTCTGCGATAGACCCTCCCCCTGAGAGCACTGCTGCCTCCTGGAGATTCTGTCACCCTGGGACAGAGCCCCCATCACCCCTTGAAATACCTCCACCTCTGGGCAGTCAGCACAGCCTCAGAGACCGATCCACTGGCCTTCTGCTGTAAGGACATTTGTTGAAGTTTTGGCTGCCTAGCCTTTGAATTCCCTTCCTGAGTTTGGGACAATCCCATCCAAGATGAATGGGAGGCAAAGCCCGCGGCTGAGGACGGACACTCTCTGCCCGCACCTCTCATCACTACGGCTTGGCTGATGGGACACACCCACCTCAGACTTCAGATCGGTGGAGAATCCGCTTTGGCAGTGGCCCCAGGGCAGCTGCCATGTCCAGACCCAGTGGGCAGGGATGCAGAACAAAGCTGCCTCCAGGGCTGTACTGTGGGCGCTGGTCCTATGAAGTCCCCCATCCCCATTTTGCAGCCCCAGTTCTATCTTTTGGGTCATTCTGTGGCTACCCAGTATCCTCCCAATAAATTCCTCTCTGTCTGTCTCAGCCCATGCCATGGTGTGTGGCTGTAGGTTGCTGAGGAGTCTCACCTCTTCTGTCCCCATCTCCACTGGTGGGTTTGACGCCACCAGGCCCCAGGTCCCCTCTTTTCTTGCAGTGGGCCTCATGCTAGCCAGGCCCTCGGTGGATAGAAATACATTTTTTTTCTCTCCATTATCTGTGTTCAAACCCTTCGAGAACACAGAACATAGGCATCACACACACCTGGCTTACAAAGACACCTTTAGCTTACTGTCAACACTAGAGGATGGTGGTTCCAGAGAGACTTCTGGAAGAGGTGTGTCAGTTAGATTGGTGTGGAGTTTTATGGGTCTGTGGGTCCAGAAGAGGAAAAAGTGTTTCAGGTCTGCTTTACCAGATCTGACAGCAGGGGAATATGCAAAGGCAATGATCTCAATATCCAGAAATAAGAAAGTAAATAAGTCATGGTACACTTATACACCATCATTTCAGACAAGCACTAAGATAGTATGTTAGAATTTTATCACATGGTGAGGGAAATAAGAAAGCTCCCCCCATAATGAAAAGAACACCATGTCATATATTCAAAAACCTAAATCTCTTAATGAATATCATAGGCCCTCCCCCTTTAAAATATATTTTATTTTTTGGAGCAGTTTTAGGTTCATGGCAAAATTGAGTGGAAAGTACAGATTTCTAGGACCACCTGTCCCCACACATACACATAGCCTCCCCCACTATCAGCATCCCCCAGAGGGGTACATTTGTTATAATTGATGAACTTATATCAGCACATTGATATTACCCAGAGTCCATAGTTTACATTAGGGTTCACTCTTGATTTACATTTTGTGGGTTTGAAAAAACATGAACTGACATGTATCCACCATTGTAGTATCACTACCCTAAAAATCCCCTGTGCTCTGCCTGTTCACCCTCCCTCCATCCCTCTCTCCTGAGAAAACGTAGTTGCCACTTTGGGCTGGTGGTTAGCCTGTTCACTTCTGTCTGTAGAATTTTTAGTAAACAGCAAAAGTCACATTTCAAACCCCTGGAAAAGTTAGACCCTGTTTCAAAATAAAAAATAAAATAGGGCTGGGGGTGTAGCTCAGAGGTAGAATGGCCCTGGCTTCAATCCCCAGTACCATACACACACACACAAAAACCCACCCTGGCAACCATTGATCTTTTTACTGTCTCCATAGTTGCCTTCTTCTAGAATGTCACGCAGTTGGAATCATATGGCATGCAGCCTTTTCAGACTGGCCTTTTTCACTTCGTAACGGGCATTTAAGTTTCCGCCATGTCTTTTCACGGCTTTAGAGCTCATTTCTTTTTAGTGCTGAAAATATTTTATTGTCTGGGTATATCACAGTTTATCTTTCATCTACTGAAGGATGTCTTGGTTGCTTCCACGTTTTGGCAATTATGAATGAAGCTATGAAAAACATTAGTGGGCAGGTTTTTATTTGGACATTAGTTTTCAATTCCTTTGGCTAAATGCCCCAGACTAAGATTGCTGGATCATATGATAAGAGTATATTCAGCTTTGTTTATACTTTATACTGAATATACTTTGATAAGAGTATATTCAGTTTTTTTAAACTGCCAGGCTGTCTTTCAGAGTGGCTGCACCATTGTGCATTCCTGCCAGCAATGAATGAGTGCTCTTGTTCCACATCCTTGCCAGCACTTGCTGTTGTCGATGTTTTGGGTTTTAGCCATTCTAAGAGGTGTGTAGTGGATGCCATTGTTGTTTTAATTTGCAATTCCTAATGACACGATCCCCTTTTAAAATTAGATTTATAATGTATCTCGAAACCTAGATATTTGCTTTACCTTATTTACTGAGAGTCCCCTTGTTTTATTTACTCTCTTTTCAAGAATATTTTACCTCATCTACTATTACTCTACTTGCTTTCAAAATATCTACTTGAATTGCATCTCAAATGGAGAATAAAAGTTTGTTTACTTGTAAATACAAGATCTGCCTCCTCTATGGCCCCAACATCACTTCTGGAAAGGCGGGCGTATGTGGGTGGGCCATGAGGACCTTGATAAATGGCAACCCATAAATAAGCCAGGTTAGAAACTCAGAAAAGGCAGCTTTCACTGGGGGCTAGTAGCAACCCCCTCACTTCTGCCTGTAGGACTTTTAGTAAATAGCAAAAGTCACATTTCTCTTTCTTTCTTTCTTTCTTTCTTTCTTTCTTTCTTTCTTTTTTCTTTTCTTTTTTTTTTTGCAGCACTGGAGATTGAACCCAGGGGCATTCTACCTCCGAGCTACACCCCCAGCCCTATTTTTTTTATTCTTTACTTTGAAACAGGGTCTCACTAAGACCCTGCTTTCACATATCATTTTTTAATTTTTGTGGAAATCAGAGCACAGTCTTAGAAATTTTGAAATGTGACTTTTGAGGCTAGGCGTGGTGGCGCACGCTTGTTATCCCAGGATTTGGGATGCTGAGTCAGGAGGATCACAGATTCAAGGACAGCCTCAGTTAAGAGAATCTGTTTCAAAATAAAAAATAAAATAGGGCTGGGGGTGTAGCTCAGAGGTAGAATGCCCTTGGATTCAATCCCCAGTACCGCAAAAAAAGGAAAAAAAAACCCCCAAAAACAAAAAACAGAGGGCTCCAGCCACAGTCTCCCCAGGCTGGCTGCCTTCCCCCAGGCCTCCGGCCTTCCTAGCCCTCGCTGAGCAGTCGTCGAGCCAGGAGTTACAGGGTGCATTAGTCCGGAAGAATTGACCTGGTTTAAATATTGGCAAGATTGGAGCCGGGCTCTGCGGCTGCCTTCCCTGTGTTGACTACTGACCTGGCAGACAAGCGCGCAGGGTTGTAAAAGGTCCTGGGAAGCCTGTGTGCGGTTCCGTGCACGCACTAGGGGCAGGATCAATATTGCTAACTGAGGGAGGGCGACGATGCAGAACCCTTGGCCATGCCCCTCGCCGCCACCTGAGAGCCGTGCAGCTCGCTTAGCTCTGAGACCCTGGGAAAGGCAAGGCGACTCCAGTGTCCCCCGGGGTCTGGGTTTCTTTCTACAAGCACGAGAGTCTCCGCAGCCAAGGAAGGAAACCCCTGGCTTTTGCAACCGGCGCTGCAGCGAGATCACAGAGGCAGCCGCGGCTTGAAAGGCTTCGAGAACAAAGTCAATAGAGGTTCGCTCGCCAAGGTCCCACAGCAAATGTCAGCTGTTTTTTGGTGCTGACCTGGAAAGGGCTGGAGCCCGCTGCCGCGGGGGAGGGGCAGGCTGTTGGGGACACCTGTTCAGCGCCCGCTCAGGAAGCCCCCAAGGGAGGGATCCTGTCTTTCTGAAACCTGAGGTCAAGGGCCTCGGCAGGAAGCAATAGCAGGACAGAAGCAACGAGAGCTTCCTGCTGGGCGAGTGGCTACTGTGCGGCTTATACAGCTGTTGACCTCTGCAGCAAGGCGTCGTCATGGTCGTGTGACTCGCTGGAGGTCCCACCTGGTAAAGTTGAGAACTGGCTTCCAACCTGTCTGCCCCTACAGAGCCCTCCCTCTTCCCACAGCGCCACACCTCCAGCCCCCAACCCCGACAGGAGCATGGCTTAGGCTCTGTATCCAGACAAAGTAAGCACATCCCGGGTTCCAAAGAGCAGATGGAAAACATTCGGCTTTGTCAACCAAACTTTTCTTTCGCACTTCGCACTTTGGAAAACTGGCATTGGCTCTGTTCACCCGACTACAGTCGGCCCCTGCTGATGGCTAATCAGGCTTCCCCAAAGTACTCCCAGACCCCCCAAATCTGGAGGGAGGTTTGTGCTTTGCTCTCTGTAGTATATCAATTATCACCCCTAGGGAGAATCTAATAAACTAGGGAGATGGATATGTCGTTAAAATTTTCCTCAGGGGTTGGGATCTGATTTGGCTCAGTCCCAGTCTAATTTCTTCTAAGACCCAGGACCTGAAGAGAACACAGTCGTGTATGTAACCTTGAAATGGTTTTGGACTACATCAACTGTGCATTGGAGCTAAGCTTGATTTCTCCAAGGCCTCACAACACTGCACAAAAATCAGTTGCAGAACCATCTGTATGATAAGATCTTGTTTTTGTAAACATAAAGTCTCTGGGTAAATTCATGTGTCTTCACAGAAAACAGTCTGAGAGAATGTTTATAAACTGCCAACCATGGTCAGCTCTGGGGGACAGGCTCGAAGATCTGCATATGGCTCCTATGTTGGGCAGTGCAGCTGCTACAGTTCAAAAACCCATACGATCAGCTTAAGAGAGAGAGTCCACTCGCCCACATACCTCTCGATTCCCCTTCATGTACTTGGCTAACAGTACCTTTGAACATGGGATATACTCAGGCTAAAGAAGTAAATCTTTAAGTTGAGCGCAGCAATCCCAGTACTTGAAGGTTGAGACAGGATTGCAGGTTCAAAGCCAGCCTCAGCAATTTAGCAAGATCCACAGCAACTTAGTGAGATCCTGTTTCCAAAAAAATAAAAAGGGCTGGGAACATAGCTTGCAGGTAGAATGCCTCTGGGTTCAATCCCCAGTACCTAATAATAATGATGATGATGATGACGATGATGAAGTAGATCTTTTTTCCTTTTTATACTTCTATATTGTTTGACTTTTCTATAACAATATAAATTATTTTTAAATTTATTTTTATTTAAATAGAGCAAAATGCACCTTCTTTGGTGTTCAGTTCTATGAGATTATTTATTTATTTATTTATTTATTTACTATGGTACTGGGGCTGGAAACAGGGTCTCACTAAGTTGTGGAGGGCCTCACTAAGTTGCTGAGGCTGATCACAAACCTGAGATCCTCCTGTCTCAGCCTCCCAAATACTGAATTTACCAGTGTGTGCCACCACACCCAGCTCAGTTCTACGATTTTTGATGACTACATAAAGTTGTGTAACCACCACCCAATCAGGATGCAGAAGAATTCCATAACCAGAAAAAGCAGGCCCTGTTGCCATAGCTCTTTCTCTGCCCCGTGCCCCGATGTTCCCATCACTGTGGTTTTGCCTTTTCCAAAATGTTATTTAAGTGGACTCTCGCAGTATGTAGTCTTTGGAGTCTGGCTTCTGATTATTTTGAAACTCATCCATGTTGTTGCTTGAAATTCATCAGTTGTTCATTTCTTTTTATTGTTGAGTATTATTCTATCATATAAATGTGTGACAGACAGGTTTTTATTTTTATTTTTTTCTTGTGGTACTGGGGATGAAACCCAGGGGCATTCTACCTCCAAGCTACACCCCCACCCCAATTTTATTCTTGTATTTTTAAGTTGCAGAGGGACTCACTAAGTTGCTGAGGCAGGCCTCGAACCTGTGACTCCCAAGTACTGGGATTACAAGTGTATGCCACCACACCCAGCACAGGTTTTTAAATGAAGATAATTTATTTGGGGGTAAATCTGTAGGAGTATCTGGATTGCTAGGTTCTATACTAACAGTATGCTTAACTTTATAAGAAATTGTCAAACTGTCAAAAGAAACTCCTTTTTCTTACTTTCTTTTTTTTTTTTGGTATTGGGTATTGAACCCAGGGGCATTCTACCTCCAAGCTATACCCACCCCCACCCATTTTTATTTTGAAACAAGGTATTGCTAAATTGCTGAGTGTCTCGCTAAGTTGCTGAGGCTTGACCTCAAACCTGTGTTTCTTTTATCTCAGCCTCCCACGTACTGGGATTACAGGTGGCATCACTGTGCCCAGTTTGCCAAACTGTTTTCTAAAGTGTCTGTGCCGTTTTGTATTCTATTGAGAAGTATGAGTTCTAGCCACTTCACAGCCTTTTCAGAAACTGAACTTGGTATACTTTTTCCATCGTAGCTATTTTGATACATATGTAGTGGTATCTCATTGTGTGTGTGTGTGTGTGTGTGTGTGTGTGTGTGTGTGTGTGTGTGTGTTTTACTGGGAACTTACCCCAGGGGTGCTCTACCCCTGAGCTACTCCCTGGCTCTTTTTATTTTTTATTTCAAAACAGGGTCTTGCTAAGTTATCTGTGCTGGCCTCAAACCTGCAATCCTCCTGTCTCAGCCTCCCAAGTAGCTGGGATTATAGGAAGCGCCACTGGCTTTATTGTGTTTTTCATTTGGATTTCTCTAGTGACTAATAGTGTTGAATATCATTTAATGTAATTACTTGCTATATTTTTGATAAAGTGGCTTTTGCACTTGTGTGTTTAATTACATTACTATTTCTAAGAGCTCATTTGGCGTATAGTTGACATATAACTGCACATATTTAAAATGTATGATTGAGCCAGGTGCGATGGTGCACGCCTATAACCCCAGTACTTGGGAGGTTGAGACAGGAGGATCATAAGCTGGAGGCCAGCCTCAGCAACTTAGTGAGATGATGTTTCAAAATAAAAAATAAAAAGGGCTCTGGGGTGTAGCTCAGAGGCAGAATGCCCCTGGGTTCAAGCCCCAGTACCAAAACAAAACAAAAAAGTATGGTTGAAAAGTTTGACATTAGCACACACCTATGAAACCACTGCCACTATGATAATGAACAGATCCACGGCCCCCCAAAAGTTTCTTCACACTCCTTTATAATCCTTCATCCCCCTTTCCTCACTCACCCTCTCCCCACAGTGACCTGCTTTCTGGATTAGCTTGCATTTTCTAGAATTTGATACAAATGGAAAGATACAGTCTGTACTCCTGTCTGGCTTCTCTCACTCAGCATAGTTGTTTTGCAGTTCGTCCATGTCATTGAGTGTATGGGTAGTTTTTTTTTTTAATTTTTTACTGCTGAGAGTATTTCACTGAATGGATATTCCTCAATTTGTGTATGCATTCAGTTGTTATGTGACATTAGGATGTTTTCAGTTTTTAGCCATTACAAATGAAGCTGCTGCGAACGTTCACGTACACATCTTTTCAGGGGCATATATTTTCAATTATATTGAGTAAGTACAGAAATGTGTAGGAGTGGGATGGCTGGGTTATATAACAGGTCTTTCTTTAGCATTGCAAGAAACTGCAAAACTGTTTTCAGAGGAGCTGCGCCATTTCGCATTACCATCTTCATGAATGAAGTGATTTTAAAAATGGTTTGACCGGTGATCGTTGATGCCGATGCATGAACTGTACATGCTTTTCTTGGCTCGAGTTTGGGGTTGGAGTTGGGAGACTGATTCTCCTTCATAATAGAGGGAAAGCGTTGGAGCTGGGGGGATAGGGTCAGGGTGATGGTGCCAGGAATCTGGACCCTTGCAGCAGAAACAGGAAATAAAAACACACTGTGACCCTGTGGACATTCATGGACTGGGAAGAACAGAAATGTCCCTGGTGGGATTCTATGACGGTGTGGGACACGGGCTATGCTACAAAGACGCCTCCTCAACCTGCCACCATTGAATCTTCCGTAAAGTCTGTATTTCTCACCGAGGCTTCTGTAAGAATGGATTTTGTGAGCCAGTGTTTCCCAAACTTCAGATAAGCACCTGTTCTATAATCTGTTATTTTTCTGTAAACGGACTCACCTTACTTTCCAGCTTGGAAAAACTCGGTGTGGAGCTTGGCCCATGAGAGCAGTCTCGCACCTTTCTGAATGAATGGCAAAGCTCCCTGCTCATGACCAGGCAGTCTGTGGTCAGGCCACGTAGGCAGAAGCCCTGGTGCCTGAGGAACTCTGGGGAAGGACCCCTGCTCTCGCCTGTGACTCCCACTGTGGGGAGAAACTTCTGGTCATCCCCTATCAACCCCTGCAGTCCCGTCTGAGTTGTCACGCCCTTGGGACTGTCCAGTGCCCACCAGCATCAGACCCCTGCCCTTCCCACTTATTTCTGGGAGAGGTGACACTGCCTTGGACTGGTGGCATTGGGCAGAGAGAGTGGTCTTTGAGGGTCTGGTGCCCACAGTGGGACTAAGCAGGTCTTCAAGAGTCCTGATCACCCTTCTCAGGACAGAATAGGAATTCTGAGTTAAGAGAGAAGGGCGCTTGGCCTGGCCGCCATTTTTCCTGTCCACACTGGGTTCTGACTAACAAGTACCTTGATGTGGCCTGAGCGCAACTCGGGAGCTCCCTGAGAGCTGAGGGTGTCGCCATTGGAGGCAGGAGGGGGTTTACAGCCACTTCCTTTGGAGTGATGTGCCTCTCATGACCTAAGGTTATATCACCTGTCCCAGGTGAGCTTTTCAGGAGTTTAGGGTAGTGGATCAGCCGCATGAGCTTCACCTGGGATCATGTCTGCAATGCGAACTCTCAGGCCACCCCAGACCTCCCACTGAACAGGAAACTCCGGCATCAGGCCCAGCAGCCCCACCTGCCCCCCCCCCCCCGTGACTGAGATGTAGCCTAAAGTATGAGATGTTTTAGAAATTGACTCCTTAGAAGCCGGGTGTGGTGGTGCATGCATGTAGTCCCAGTACTTGGGAGGTTGAGACCGGAGGATCCGGGCTCTCGGCCAGCCTCAGTAACTTAGTGAGGCCCTCCGCAAGTTTGTGAGACCCAGTTTCAAAATAAAGTATAAAAATAGGGCCGGGGGTGTAGCTCGAAGGTAGAACGCCCCTGGGTTCAATCCCCGGTACTGCAAAAAAAAAAAAAAATCCCCACCATCAGCAGGGCGTGGTGGCACACACTTGTAACCCCAGTACTTGGGAGGCTGAGACAGGAGGATCACAGGTTCATGGCCAGCCTCAGCAATTTAGCCTCAGCAATTTAGCAAGGCCCTCAGCAACTGAGTGAGAACTTTTTTTTTTTTTTTTAATGCCAGGCATGGTGGCACATGTTTATAATCCCAGTATTTGGGAGCCTGAGACCAGAGGATTGCAGGTTCGTGGCCAGCCTCAGCAATTTAGTGAGGCCCTCCACAACTTAGTGAGACCCTGTTTCAAAATAAAAAATAAAATATGGCTGGAGGTATAGCTCAGAGGTAGAGCGCCCCTGGTTTCAATCCTCAGCACCAAAAATAAGTAAATAAAATAAAATAACAAAAAACAAAAACAAAAAATAAATAATATAAAATAGGACTGGGGGTGTAACTCAGAAGTAGAACGCCCCTGGATTCAATCCTCAGTACCACACGCACACAAAAAAAATCACCATCCCACCGCCAATCAAGTGACCTCTCTCTCTCTCTCTCTCTCACACACACACACACACACACACACACACACACACACATGACCTGCAAAGGGCCACAGATTGAAAGTGTGAGATGTGGGGCCCAAGTCACTGAGAAGCTGATTTAGAAAATCCTCCACAGGAGGCTCTTGCTCTCACACAACTTTCACATAGTCCTTATTCAACTCTTGTGCGTTTCTTACTTTTGCATTCCAGCTGGGTAGAAAGCTGAGGCCTGTGTTCCCATTATCTGCCAGATGAATGCTTGGATCGGTGTCCGGGCTGCCTGGTCGTGCATGGTAATCCGAAACAGAGGCCTCTGCAAGTCTCCAAAAATTCTGGTTTCCTGTGGGGGCATCAGCTGGAAGCCGGTGGGAGAGGAAAATATGTTGGTGTCACAGCGCCACCCTGTGGCAATGAGAGGAAGAGCCGCTCTTGGCTGGTTGTGTGCATTGGATCTTAGGGTTTGGGGTTGGCAGAGACTTTAAGCCACATGGAATCCAAAAATAGCAAAACTGCCATTTGTAGAGCATTTACTAGTGTTAGGCACCGCGATCATTGCATTGTCTTGTTATAGCCTCAGGTTTTCCAATCGGATGTGTTTTACCAACAGCATTCCTATTGGATACTATTTTACCAATAAGGAAACTAAAGCCCAGAAGTCTGACCTTTAATTTGCTTAAGGTCACACAGCTAACAGCCTCCAGGCTACGCAGGACATGGAGTTTGACCACCGAGGCCACACAATTAGCACCTGTCTTCCAGCTGCCTGCTTGGTGGGGAATGCTCCCTGCAGCCTGGATGTGGGAAGCACCTGATGCTGTTAAAATCCAGACTGTGACTGGGTGGATCTGGGTGGAGCCCAAGATGCTGCATTTCCAAGTGCGCCCAGGTGATGCCTCTGCCGCTGGCTCAAGGACCACATTTTGAGTGGCAAGGCCCGGAAGCAGTGCTTCCAACAGAACTTTCTGTGACAATGGAATGCCCAACCTGTGCTGCCCAATCTATCATCTCCAGCCACGGGTGACCACCGAGCACTTGCAATGTGGCTGCTGCCACAGAGGATGCAATTTGAATTGTAGTTCGTTTTAATTAACTTGAACCTAATAGCCACACACAGCTAATGACTCCCATATTGGACAGTGTCAGGTCCACCATGAAGGGGGCTCAGGCCGGCCTTGACAGGGCTTGAGAAGAGTCAAAAGTCCTCGACAGGTTAAGTAGGACCATAGGCTAACAGAATTTTAGAGTCATTAGAAATAATAAACTTCATCACTGCCTTTTTACAGATGAGGAGACTGGGGCCCAGAGAGGTAAAGACTTGTCCCAGAGCCACAGAGCTGCTCCAGGCAGAGGGGAGGCTTCCGGTGCAGGGACAGCGTTCTTCCCACCCCTCCGCACTTAGTTCTAGGCCCGCTCCTCTTCAGAAGGAGAATGTATGTTCCCAGCTTTAGAAAATCCTCCTTGAACGCAATGTCGCCATGTGGGGCAGTTAAGCAAGTTTAAAAGTTATCCAATTTTCTGAGGAATTGGACATAGAACCTGGCTCACATGGAAAGATTCATTTCCTTTCAGGGATGTTTTGCAAGGCCAGGGTCTCTGGAAAAACCAAGATTAAGGACAGACAGCCGCTGTTCAGTCCCACTACTGTAGCTGATTCTTCCCACACAGACTTCAGCTGACACAGGGTGCCAAGCACTGATGATAACAAGGTGACTGGACAGGTTGTCTTTTATCACACTGGGATGAAGGATGTACTTGATTGATCATTTAAAAAATTTCCCCCCTGGTTGTAAAGCAATATACAGTCATCCCTTGGTATCTATGGGGTATTGGTTCCAGGACCCATGTACATACCAAAATCTGAGATGCTCAAGTCCCTTATACAAAAAAACTTAGCATGCGCATGTAACCTGTACACATGCTCCTATATACTTTGTCATCTCTAGATTACTTATAGTACCTAATAGTATATAAAAGTTATGCAAATTGTTATGTACTATATTGTTATACCGTATTGAATAATAATGAGAAAAAAGTCTGTACGTGTCCAATGTGGTAATGTGCCCTAAATGTAATTTTTCTTAGTCGGGAACTTGGTTCCCGCCTGCACGCTCAGCCCACGCCCCTAATTCTGCCCCCTTCCTCCTAAATAAGGAATAAATTGTTGTGATTGTCTAATTTTAAACAATAATCCGCAGAATCTGCTTCTGTAACTAGCTCGCTTACTATATAAGACCAATTGTAACTTAGTGCAGGACTGCCGTTTTCTGTCTTTTTCAGAGAATGGTAGCCACTGAGACTAAGAAAAAGCCTCCTGCCTTAACTGAGTCTGGTGGTCTCGGACCCTTTGTCCTACACTTGGGGTTTGACATCCAATACAGTTTTTCTTTTCTTTTTTGGCGGTACTGGGGATGGAACCCAGGGGAATTCTACTCTGAGCTACACCCCCAGCCCTATTTTTTATTCTTTATTTTTGAAACAGGGTCTCTCTAAGTTGCAGAGGACCTCACTAAGTAGCTGAGGCTGGCTGCAAACCTGTGATCCTCCTGACTCAGCCTCCCAAGTACTGGGATTACAAGTGTGCATCACCACACCCGGCTCAATACAGTTTTTCAAATAGTTTTGATCTGTGATTGGTTGAATCCATGAATTCAGAGTCCCTGGACATGGAGGGCCGACTGTATGTATGTTATATAGAATTTGAAAATTAAAAAAAAAAGTGTATTAGTTATCTGTTGCTATGTAATAAATTATCTCCAAAACCTAGTAGTTTAAAACAAACATTTGTTATCTGTCAGTTACTGGGGACCCCTGGCTAGGTGCTTGTGATTCGGGGACTCGCAGGAGGTTGCAGCTGGGTGTTGCCAGGGCTGCTGTCATCTGAAAGCTAGACTGAGGATTCAGAATCCACTTCCAAGCTCACGATGTGGCAGTTGGCAGGAGGCCATGGGTGGGCCCCTTGCCGGGGCTGCTCATCAAAAGTTCCTCCCAACAGCAAACGATGAGACACAAAGAGCAAGAGGGAGCGTGCCCAAGTTGGAAGCCTTAGCCTTTTGTAGCCTCAGCAGGAAGTGGCACACCGTCACTTCTGCTGGGCTCTGCTGGCTACATGGACCAACCTGTGACTGTGGGAGAGGACCACACAGAGGATGTGGATACCAGGAGGTGGGTTGTTGAAGGCTGTTTTGGAGGCTGGCTCTCAGTATGAAAAGGGAAATAAAACTCACACAGGCCCTCGCTTTTCATAAATGATCGCTGTAATATAAGAAGGCAGTGCCTTATGTATGTTTACATGTATGTTTGGCAGATTTTTTTTTCTGACTCAATTCATGTTATTCTCTGTATTCTTCCTTTTCAGAGGGAAATCCAGTGGTTTTTAAACCTTCTCCCAAGGAGGAGGTACACTCATTTCTTATTATTTTAATGGACACCCTGATTTTGAATGTGTATATTTAATGTTACAAAATATAAAGCGACTCAATGCCTCTAGGCCCTCTGAGAAGTTCAGTGATATTAGAATGCTACGTCATATCAGCACTCTCCCATCTTACATATTTTTGTTATTTTAGACCTGTATCATTTTTATCCATTCTAAATTAGCCTTATTATTTCATTTTATTTTTTAGAATTACCCTGTGGTAGCCAGGTGTGGTAGTACTCGCCTATAATCCCAGTACTTGGGAGGCTGAGACAGGAGGATTGCAGGTTCGAGGCCAGCCTCAGCAAGTAGTGAGACTCTCATCAACCTACCAAGACCCTGTTTCAAAAAAATAAAAATAAAATAGAGCTGGGGGTATAGCTTGGAGGTAGAATGTCCCTGAATCCGATTCCCAGTAAAACACACACACACACACACACACACACACACACACACACACACCCTCTGGTTTGCCTCTTTTTCACCATTGCTGCTGCTGCTGTTTCTTGTACTAGGGCTTGAACTCAGGGGCATTCTACCTGTGAGCTACACCCCCAGCCCTTTTTAGTTTTTATTTTGAAACAGGGTCTCACTAAGTTGCTGAAGGTCTCACTAAGTTGCTGAGACTGTCCTTGAACCTGAGATCCTCCTTTCTCAGCCTCCCAAGTACTGTGATTATAGGTGTGCACCACCACGCCCGGCTTCTTGCATTCTGAAGCAAGATGAAGTCCTGGTTCTGGTCTTGGTACCTGGTGATTTCTTCTTTCTTTTCATCTCTCTCTATCTCTTCTTGAAAGCTCAGCATTCCTAGGAGTTTATAGTAGGGGAATTTTTAAGTCATCTAGTTTTTCTGTTACTGATTTCCCTTTACTCAGGTATTCTAGCAAAGCCAACATACTTTTTCTTTTGTAAACTTAAATGCATTGAACAACTGTGTGTCCTGAAGGCGACAGGTGGAAGGGAGTGGGAGGGAGGATGCAGGGAGCAGGGAGGGGTGAGGTGGCAAGACTTCAGGGGTAACACTTCAAAGCGTGCTTTCAAGAAGTAAGTCTCCAGGCTCCCCAGGATTCTTGTGCCCCTGGAAAACCCTGGAGTCTGGAGGAAGGCTGTGAGTGGGAACAAAATCATAGGCACGTTCCAGGGTTTCCCTGTTACGGACCAGAGACCCCAGCACAACTGCAGTACGGGGATCGAAAAAAATAACTGAGGGCAAATTCCCTCAGTGAGAGCTCTGAGGCAGATCAAGTTGATTAAGAGGAAATAAAGAAGCCCAGCACAGTGGCGCATGCCTGTAACCCTGGTACTTGGAAGGCTGAGACAGGAGGATCGCAGGTTCAAGGCCAGCCTCAGCAACTTAGTGAGGCCCTCCACAATGTAGTGAGACCCTGTTTCAAAATAAAAAATAAAAAAATAGGGCTGGGGGTATAGCTCAGAGGTAGAATGCCCCTGGGTTCCATCCCCAGTATCACCAAATATATATATATATATATATATATATATATATATATATTTATATATATATAAATAAATATAAATATAAATATATATATATATATATCTATTTATATATAAAATAAAATAGAAAAAAAGGGGAGCTAGAAAATAGCTTATGAATGTGGGGCACTCACATTTTGGCTCAGAGGTAGAATGCTCCTGGATTCAATCCCCAGGAATGAACACACACACACACACACACACACACACACACACACACGTGTGTGTGTGTGTATGAAATAAAGAGGCCCAGTATGGTAGCACTCGCCTATGATCCCAGTTACTCAAAAAGCTGAGGCAGGGGGATTGCAAGTTGGAAGTCAGCCTGGACAGTTTAACGAGATCCTGTCTCAAAATAAAAAAAAAAAAGGGTTGGGGATATAGCTCAGCAGTAGAGCTCTTGTCTGGCATGCTTGAGGCCCTGGGTTCAATCCCCAGTGCTACAAAAAGGAAATACAGGAACTAACTATTAACTGGTCATAAAGTTTATGGCCTGCTACACCCACATTCTTTTTGAATTCTCATCTATAGTCATACTTTTTTTTTTTAATTTGTGGTACTGGGGATTGAACTCAGAGCCTCACACATGCTAGGCAAGCACTCTACCACTGAACTACATCCCCAGCCCTATAGTCATACTTCTTGTGTTCACTTTTTTCACTCAGTTTATATTATGGACATGATACAATGTCATTATCTATACTTGCCAACAATGTCCATAAAATATTATGTCATAGCTGGCATAGTGGCACACGCCTATAATCCTGGTACTTGGCAGGTTTGAGGCTAGCAGTGCACAGTAACTTAGTGATACCCTGTTTCAAAATAAATAAAATAAATAGGGCTGGGGATGTAGCTCAGAGGTAGAACACCCCTGGGTTCAATCCCCAGTACCAAAATAAAACAAAACAAACAACAAGAGCAACAAAAAAGCCCAAAACACCGAAACCAAAACCAAAACAAATGCATTCTGTCATGTAGATGGCTACAGGTCACGAGATTCCCTGTTTCACAGGCTAGGAGCAGGAAGTGAGGTCACACTCCTTTCCCTACTCCAATGCCCCCTGCTCATGGCGCTCTAGGAGAGCCCTCTCTTCCCCCCCAGGGAGCCCTGGGTCCTTCATCCCCTCGCTCCTCACCCCAGAGGCCTGCTCAGCCCCCCAGGTCAGGCCAATTCCGGGAACTCTCACCTGGAGGCAGAAGAGCAGAGACCCCACCCCTGCCCCAGCCTGGTGCTTCTCTGCAGCCACGAGGTCTCACTAGCGGCTCGGCAGGAGGGTGCTCTTTCTGTCCCCAGTGACAGGTGACCCAGGCTGTCTCCTCCACCTTAGCTATTACTTCCCACGCACAGGCTTTGCGAGAATCAAAGGAAAAGAAAAAGGATTAAAGTATTATAGTAATCACTGGGGTGGCCCCACATGCTCACTGTCCCCTCTGGAAGCTTGGCAGAATCGTACCCCACGCCACCCGAATGAAAGTGGAAGCCAAGGACAAGTGAGTGGGGTGAGGCCGGCCATGTCCAGGTGGCAACGTGCACCTTGCCACGGTTCCCTTCTTCCTGCTGCTGCTGCTGCCGCTGCTGCTGTCGCCATTCCAGATGACAGCAGAACCCAGCCTACCTGGCCTGATCAAAATTATCTAGGAAAGGATGGACATACGCATGTGCACGATCATAGTGATGAAGTAGAATAGAAGAGATAAAATGTTACGTAGAAAGGAGACAAATTGGGAAGGAAAGGAAAATATAGTTTTAAAAATCTAAAATACTGGCCAGGAGTGGTGGCACACGCTTGTAATCCCAGTACTTGGGAGGCGGAGACCGGAGGATCCAGGTTTGCAGCTAGCCTCAGCTACGTAGTGAGGCCCTCTGCAACTTCGTGAGACCTGGTTTCAAAGTAAAGGATAAAAAATAGGGCCAGGAGCCGGGCGTGGTGGCGCACGCTTGTAATCCCAGTACTTTGGGAGGCAGAGACGGGAGGATCCAGGTTCGCAGCCAGCCTCAGCTCTCTCTCTCTCTCTCTCTCTCTCTGTCTCTCTCTCGCTCTCTACTTAGTGAGGCCCTCCGCAACTTCATGAGAACTGGTTTAAAAATAAAGTATAAAAAATAGGGCCAGGGGTGTAGCGCGGAGGTA
>PVJS01037189.1:0-20057 GCA_004027185.1 Glis glis
GTTTATTGCTTTTCAAGTCTGCAACTCTGTAGGCTGAGTTTTCCCCCCATAGACCCCTTGGCTAGGTGTCCTGTGGTGATCCCTGGAAACCCTACAAAGGCTCAGCAAACTGCAGACTGTAGGTGCCTCCTGCCTGAATGCCTCTAAGGGCTATCTCCAAATTCGCATTTCTGCTGTGTCCAACTGTAGCCCCCACCCCTACTTTCGCAGGGGTGATTTGCAAAGTCTCAAACCATGTGAGACTATTCCTTGCCATGCAAGTCCCTGTGGCCATGCAGGGCAGTCTCTGGCTGGTATGGCTTGTCAACTTACAATCTTGGTGAGTGCTGCTTCAGGTCCCTGCATGAAGATATGGGTTCAGCTGCAGCCACAGGATTCGGATGGGTCCCTGCAGAAAGAGGTGTTCAGTTGCAGCCACCAGATCTGGTTGGGTCGTCTGGGCAGCCAGGTCCTTGTCGAGTGTGGAGAGAAATGCTGACTGCTTTTGATGATGATCTGTAGTTGCTGGCTTCACAAGAGTCTACTGCTTCTTTGCTGGTGGTCTCTGGGAACTGCGGTGTCTGCAGCTGGCAGCCACCAGCCCTGGCCAGCCTGGCCAAGAGGGTGCCACTGTTGCCCCTCTCTGCTCACGAGGTCAGATTCATGAAGCTCTTTACTGTCCTCTGCTCTCTCTTCTGACTCTGATTCCAATGCATTTCAACTTTCGTTATTTTGTTGAGTTTATTGCTGCTTTTCTTTCCTTGTCAAGAAGCCTTCTTCCCGTTGGCTGAGTTCCGTGTCTCAGAGCGACTGAAACATGCTGTCTCCCTCTATGTTGCTATCTTCATTTTCTGGTCTTAAATAGCTTTTGATAATTAAAATTATGATTCAATAGATGTTACTTCACAACATATGCCTTGAATACCTTAGTAATTTGATTATGTAGCCCAGGCATATTGGAATTTACTAAGTAACATAAACTCCATGGTTTATAGAAATTGAGTTTCAGATTGAAGAAGGGATATGTATATATGTATATGTGTGTGTGTGTATGTGTGTGTGTGTGTGTGTGTGTCTATGTATGTATGTGTTTTTTACAGAAGTAAAGAGAAATTGTGAAGTGAGATGGATGATTTTGAAATATTTCAGTACTATTGGTTTAAAAGGCTTCTTTGCATATCAATTAGGAATTCTGACCAAGTGTTAAATAATTTCTTCAAATACTTTACACTTATAAGGTGTTCATGTACCAGAGACTGTTCTAAGCAGTTTTTATATACTACATACACTTATGTAAAATTCATTTGTATTTAACTATTATTATTCCTATTTTACAGATGAGAAAACCAAAATACAAAAGCCTATCAATTTAACTAGTTGCAAATCCATGATTTCCAGAATTTTGAGTAGATTATGTTGCCTGTCTTATAGGCTAAACCCCACATGCCATTACGCCCAATAGAATTTTGAAATTTTTGTTTTGTCTTATAAATATAATTTTAGAATGAGAAATGACAAGTCACTCATCAGTTTTTATAGTTTAGATACTTTAAATCATTAAATCAATAATTAATTATTGAGTACCTTTGTGTACTGGGGTTATACCAGTGTGTTGGGGGAACAATGATATTCCTTGCTCTCATAGAATTTACAGTTTAGCAAAGGAAACCAATTTACTTTTAATCATATAAATAACTATATAATCACATTTTTATTAATTCTATAGAAAAATAGTAAGATAGTTAAAAGATAATAAGACAGAGACCTGAGAGAAGGTAGTACTTGTGGGTGGTCAGCAGTGCCATCTTTCATTCTAGGTGATGTTTAGTCCTTTTCATCCAACCTGTCTGATGACCTTTATATTTCTGTTCCTCATGTGCTTATAGGCACATAATGGTTGCAGCTATAGTCAATTAAATGCCCAGTAGGCACATATTTAAGATGGTTTTTTCAATCCAATGTATAGCACTTTTTGTGAAATGGTTTTCTATAGGGCTAGTTTAGGCTTCTTTATAGTATGGTGGTCAAAGAGTAGTCCAGCTTCTTACATTGTGGATGGCTTACTCCATAGTACAGTGTTCCAAGAGAACCAGCCAAAAATTGCATGGTTTCTAATGATCTAGTCTGAAAAAACACATATGAATTGTCCCAAATTTATTAGTCAAGATGTAAATAAAAATGTTAGCCTGAACTCAAGAAGAAAATGGACAAGGGAATAAATAAGAGGATGCATGATCCATTGGGAAGTCATATTTGGATGTTAGCTATTACAACTCCACATTTTCTCTGGTCTCTGTTTCTACAACTCCTACTAGATGGATGTTGGACCTTCTGTATTCTTTCCCAATTAAGAAAATATTTCCTTTCCATTTTAGAATAGCTTTTTTATTCTTTCTGGGATATGTCCTTAACTTTTCATCTAACCAGTTTGTTGAACTCTTTATATCTGTTTTATTTTTAATATCCTCAGCTCTTATCCTGTGCTTTTCCTTTTTTTTGTATCATGCTGTTTTTTTATCTTGACACAACATTTTTCTCCTTTCTTCTCTGGTATCAATTTTATAATGTTTTGCTGCTGCTTCTGTGTATTTTGTTTATGTTTTATATCCCTTGGATTATTATATTTCCTACAAGGTCCTTACCCCACTCCATTTTGGCTTGTTTTGATCTCTGCTTTTCAGGTTAGAGCTGTTCTTCAAATCTTGTGATTTAAAACATCAATCAGATTTAAGAATGAGATACTAAAAAGTTTGATTGGAGTTTGTCAACTAGTGGCATGGGATATTTTGTAGGAATCTGGCCATTCTGTGAGCAGGATGAAATGACTAATACCACTAATCTATGGGCTTTTATCTTCAACCAGTTAATTTCTCTAGAGAAGAATCATTCAAACTCCTGGATGGATATATAAGCTTAAATATAGACACA
Organism: Glis glis; assembly: GCA_004027185.1. NCBI lineage: Eukaryota > Metazoa > Chordata > Mammalia > Rodentia > Gliridae > Glis > Glis glis. Next base: position 2,908 of record PVJS01037189.1, read on the forward strand.
GTGATGCTTCCCTTAAGGATGGGGTACATTATAAGAAATGTGTCATTGGGCAATTTTGTCATTGTAGGAACATCATAGAGTATAATTACACAAACTAAGACAGCTGCAATGGCACTAGGAAATATAATCTCACAAATCTTCTGTCATATATGCAGTTGGTCATTGATCAAAGCATCCTTATATATTGCATGTCTGTATTCTGAAAAGCCAAGAATAAAGGGGTGGAGTGGGATTTTGTATTAGTCAGGATTCTTCAGAGGAACAGAAACAATGGGATATGTGTATAGGAAGATACATTAAAAGAATTGGCTCACGTGATTATGGAGATTGGCAAACCCTAATTTGCAGGCTGGGTTAACGGGATCAAAATTCAGATCTAATGGTACAGTTCCAGTACAAGGGCCAAAAAGCAGAGACCCATGAACACTGATGGTACAGATGAAATCTGAAAGTAGTTTGCTTGAGAATTCACTCTTGATTGAGGAGGTCAGTTGTTTTGTTCTCTTCAGACCTATTTGATATTAGACTCGCTCACATTATTGAGGGCAATCTACTTACTCAAATTTTACCAAGTTACATGTTAGTTTTATCCCCAAACACCCTCAAAGTTGACATGTTAAATTATCCATCACACTATGACTGATTAGTATGTAGACTTTCAGTTAATGCACTATGATGTTTCCAGAAAAGTACCTTATCTCCACCTTTAGATGTAGAGCCCTCAGAGGAACCCTTTTGTTTCAAACTCTATAGAGACTAAACTACCAGCTTATGATTATTTTGACCAGTAGAATGTGGGAGAAGTAATGATGTGCCAGGCCTGGGCCTAGACTTTAAAACAGGGATTACTCATACTTGGCACTATGGATATTTAAGGTTGAATAATTCTCTGCTGTATGAGACTGTCCTGTGCATTTCAGGATGTCTATCAGCATCCTTAGCCTCTACTAACTACATGTTAGGTGCACCCTCTCTCCAACTTTGGCAATTAAAAATGCTTCAGACAAGCCGGGCATGGTGGCGCACGCTGGTAATCCCAGTACTTTGGGAGGCGGAGACCGGAGGATCCGGGTTCGCAGCCAGCCTCAGCTCTCTCGCTCTCTCTCTCCCTTCTCTCTCTCTCTCTCTCTCTCTCTCTCTCTCCTTAGTGAGGCCCTCTGCAACTTCGTGACACCCGGTTTCAAAATAAAGTATAAAAAATAGGGCCGGGGGCGTAGCGCGGAGGTAGAATGCCCCTGCCTTCCATCCCCGGTACCGCAAAAAAAAAAAAAAATGCTTCAGACATTGATAAATATCCCACCTGGGGCAAAATAATTTCCAGTTTTTTGGGTGTCCTATTTTTTGGAACACTCAATGTGTGCTCAGAGGGAAACCCTGCTTCCATGTGAGAAGTCAGACTACCTTGAAATAACCATGCTATAAAGAAGTTCACACATAGATAGGGAATTCTGGATGATTTTTCAGCTCTTTTAACCATCCCAGCTGATGTGCCCAGAACATGAATGAAGAAGCCAATCTCTAACAGTCAGCTAGTAAAGTTTCAAATGACACTATCCCCCATAGCTCCTTTCACCATTTGACTGTAACCACATGAGAGTCTTCCAGTGAGAACCACTCAGCTGATTGCTGTCTATGCATAGAATCTTGAGAGACAAAATAGTTTTTTATTTTAAATCACTTAATTTTGTACTATTATTATAGTTAGATACAGAATATCCCCTAAAGAACTCATTTATTAATATTTAGGGTTGATATAGTCAAGGTATGGAAGTTGTAATCTCAGTAGTGGGGAAATTCATTGTAATGTATTTATCTGAGTGGTGGCACAGGCTGGTGGAATGTGGCTGGAGAAGGTGGGTGCTTGGGGCTGTGGATTTGGGGTTTATATATGGTTCCTCCTCCCCTTGCTTGCTCTCTCTTGCATCTGGCCTCCATGATATGAGAGCAGAGCCTTGCGCTCTCCCTTTCTAATCTTCCTATGCCATTCCCTGCGATCCACTGTCCCTGGCTTCACATGTACTGAATCCAAAAATGGTGAGCAAATAAATCTTCCTTCCTCTAACCTACATGGTCAGAACTTTTAGATTATAGCTGTGAAAATGCTGACTAATACAAGTAGTTTGTCACCAAATAAGTAAATGGAACAGAAATTACAAAATAAATAAGAACATTTTTAGGACAAAATCACCTGAAATTCTGGATTAAAAAGTGCTCAGTATGGTGAATTTTAAAAAATAAATATGTTGCTGGGTGCAGTGGAACATGCCTGTAATTGCAATACTTGGGAGGCTGACACAAAAGGATTGGAGGCTTGAGGCCAGCACATGGTAACTTAGTGATACCCTGTTTCAAAATAAAAAAATAAAAAGGGCTGGAGGTGTAGATCTGATGTAGAACATCCCAGGCTCATTCCCTAGTAATACACACAAACACACACACACAAAGAAATATGTCAAGTGACATCATCCGGATATTTTAGAACATCATGGATTAAAAGTACAGTCTAAAAGCTTACACATTCATAATCTCTCTTCTTCTCTCCCCTCTCTTTCTCTCCTCTCTCTCTCTTTCTCTGACACACACACACACACACACACACACACACACACATACACACACACACACGCACACACTAACACACATAGACCACAGGCAAGAAAAGGAAATCAAAGGAATATAAATAAGAAAAGAAGAACTGAAATTATCTCTATTTGAACATTATATGATCCTATACTTAGAAGACTCAAAAAACTCAACCAAAAGACTTCTGGAGGTGATTAGCATACTCAGCCAAGTAGCAGGGTACAAAATCAATCTACGAAAATCAGTAGCTTTTCTATATGCCAACCATGAATTCACTGAAAAAGAAATCCAGAAAACAATTCCATTCACAATGACCTTAAAACCAATAAAATATCTTGGAATAAATCTAACCAAGGAGGTAGGTAAAAGACCTCTACAATGAAAATTATAAAATACTAAAGAAAGAAATTGAAGATCTTCAAAGATGTAAAGATCTCCCATGCTCTTGGATAGGCAGAATAAATATTATCAAAATGGTCATTCTACCAGAAGTGATCTTCAGAGTCAATGCAATACCTATCAAAATACAAATATCATTCTTCTCAGAGCTAGAAAAATAAGTCCTAAATTTCACATGGAAAAAAAAGACCCAGAATACACAAAGCAATTCTCAGCAATAAGAACCGTGCTGGAGGCATCACAATACCTGACTTCAAATTATACTACAGAGCCACAGTAATAAAAACAGCATGGTATTGGCACAAAAACACACATAGACCAATGGAACAGAATAGAAGATACAGAAACAAATACACAAACTGATAGCCAATTGATTTTTGAAAAAGATGCCAAACACATACATTGGAGAATAGACAGCTTTTCCAATAAATGGTGTTGGTAAAGCTGGTTATCCATTTGTAGAAAAATGGAATTAAATCCTTACCTTTCACCCTGCATAGGAGTCAACTCAAGGTGGATCAAAGACCTGGAAATTAGATCAGAGACTTTGAAGTTGCTAGAGGAAGGCCTAGATCCAACAGGCACACGTAGACACTTCCTCAATAAAACCCCCAAAGCTCAGGAAATTAAAACAAGAATTAATAAGTGGGATGATATTAAATTAAAAAGTTTCTGATCATCAAAGGAAACCATCAAGAGTCTAAAGAGAAAGAATACAGAATGGGAGAAGATCTTTGCCAGCTATCCCTCTGATAGAGGACTAATGTATAGAATGTAAAATGAACTTAAAATACTTTAAGCTAAAAAATATAATAACCCAATCATGAAATGGGAAATTGAACTAAATAGACCCTTCACAAATGAAGAAATACAAATGTCTAATAAGTACATGAAAAAATGTTCAACATCATTAGCCACCAGGGTGATGCAAATTGGAACTACACTGAGATTCATCTAATCCCAATCAGAATGGCAATCACCAAGAATTCAAACAACAATTAATGGTGGCGAGGATGTATGGAAATAGGAACTCTCATACACTGTTGGTGGGATTGCAAATTAGTATAGCCACTATGTAGATCAGTGTGGAGACTCCTCAGAAAGTTGGGAATGGATCCACTAGGATCCATTGGGAAATGGGGAAATGATCCAGCTATAACATGCTGGGTATCTTTCCAAAGGGACTAAAATCAGAATATTATAATGATACAAGAATATCTATGTTCATAGCAGCACAATTCACAATAGCTCTGTTATGGAACCAACCTAGATATCCATCAACAGATGAATGGATTACAAAATTATGGGATATACACACAATGGAATACTACTCAGCAATAAAGAAGAACAAAATAATGTCATTTGCAGGAAATGGATAGACCTGGAGAACATTATGTTAAGTAAGATTAGCCAGTCATAGAAAGTGAAGGGTCAGATTCCAAGATTGTGACTAAGGGAGACACCACATTGTGATCTCTCTGAGACTTGGATCTCAATTGCCATGAAAGCAGCTTCTCGACAAGAAAAGAAAAGCAACGAAACATTGAACTAAAGAACCAAAGCTTTGAAACGTGACGGAACCAAAGCCAGAAGACAAAACAGAGAACAGTAATAAGTTCCAAGTGCCTTACCTAGGGAACGGCGGTGGCGCCATCTTGGCCAGACTGCGCTGGAGGCGACCAGCATTGTGCCTTTCACATACCACCAACAAAGAAGCCAGCGACCTGTTCTAAATCCAGCAACCATAGATCAGCAGCAACGAAAGCGAGCAGCAACTCTCTCCACACTCAGCAGAGACCCAAGCGGTGGAGGCGACAGCGGCTGTGGTGCCCAATTAGAAGGACAATCATTAAAAATGCAAACAACAACAAATGCTGGTGAGGATGTGGAGAAGTAGGAACTCTAATACACTGTTGGTGGGATTGCAAATTAGTGCAACCACTTTGGAAAACAGTGTGGAGGATCCTCAGAAGAATGGGAATGAACCTACCTTATGACCCAGCAATAACACTTCTAGGCATCTACCCAAAAGAATGGAAACCAAATTACCAGACTAATGCATGTATATCAATGTTTATAGCTGCACAATTCACACTTGCCAAACTATGGAACCAGCCAAGATGTCTATCAACAGATGAATGGATTACAAAACTATGGGATATGTACACAGTGGAATTTTATGGAGCCATCAAGAATAATACAATTACATCCTTTGCAGGGAAATGGATGGATTTGGAGAACATTATGCATTATGCTTAGTGAGATTATTCAGTCACAAAAAGTGAAAAGTCGGATGCCCTCCCTAATATGCGGAAGCTAGGGAGAATAGGTCGTAGAAGGGACTCCAAAGATGGAGAAAACCTCAGATGAGTAAAAAAGGTGACCTAACTGAGGGATATGGGAGGGGGGAAGAGGGAAACACCCTAATGCACAGGATGTACATACACAAATATATCAGTCAACTACTATGCTGAGCATGAGAAGGAGGGAAGGGGGAGGGAATAGGTGTGGGAATTGTGGGAGGGCTCATTGACCGATGTGTGCATGTATAACTTCAACCACCCTGAAACCCATCAAGATGTATGATTACAATGCACCAATAAAAAAGAAAAAAATAATTTAAAAATAAAAATAATTACTACTGCTTATTAAGCAAAAAAAAGTGAAGGATCATATGTTTTCTATCATATGCAGAAGCTAGGGACTAATCGAGGTACAGAGGGACATTAGATAATAGAGGATAAACCCCAGTGGGGTGATGAAGGTCTAGGTGAAGGTGGTGGTGGGGAGAAGGAAACACTTGCACTGACATTATGCACATATGTGAGAATACCAATGTCAATCTCAATATCCCCTTGGCAAAAGGGGGAGTGGGGAGGGAGCCCGGGGAAAGCCCATGAAGTGCTATGTGCATGTATGTCACTAACACTTTGAATTGCATTATGATGCAAGACTATATTGTACCAATAAAAGTATTTATAAAACAGAATGAAAAAGAACTTCTCAATAACAAAACAGAACTGGAAACTTGAAGACAAGTCATGTCTTCAAAATTATGAGATAATGTAATTTAAAACCTAGAATTACATATCTAGACAATTTATCATTCAAGTATGGGAGTACAATTAGAACATTTTTATAATATAAAGTCTCAAAAATTTCATTTCCTATACACTATCAGAAAGATAATAGAGGAAAATTATTTCATTATGTCAAGAGTAGAGATTTTATTTTGTTAAAAATACATGGAGTTTTACTTTCTATATATGGGAACTTTTACATTTTACCACTTTTAAAAGTGATTCAGGTGAGTTCTTAGACAAATGAAACATATGAGACTAGGTTCTTAATTGGTTGTCAAAGACCCTCCTAGAGTTGTGATGCTTTCATACTCACTTCTTGATATCAGAAGAAAATACTTCATGGTATCCATTTTCATATTCCATTTTTTCCATTTCAAAATATAAAGTACAAGCGGTCCAGGAAAACCAGCCTGCAGGACAAGAGCTAAGAAAACAATAAAAAGTAGAGCTAAAGTATTTATGAAAACATACCTGTAACGATTTCATGCAATGTCAAATTAATACTGATTCCCTGAAATAGCAGTATGGAAGAGCACTTGGAAGACATACAACATCTGTGTGTTTACAAGTAAGTAAAAGATTTCAGATTCACAAAGAATTCCCAGTTGAAGACACAACCTTCAATCATCCAGTAAAACACGGAGAAGGACAGGGTACATGGGAAAAGACTGCCTGAGAAGAATGGATGGCCCTAGGAAAAGTCTAACTATTCACCTCATATTTATAATCACAACAGTTACCTTGTTAAGGTCATAGAAAAGATACACCAGCCAACTAATTGCTACAAAGAGATCGTTCGTTATGATGCAGCCATTTCACTTCTAACACTCTGTGCTAAGAAAGTATGCCATGAAACTAGAAGTATCTAAGTGATCAATAGGAACTTCAAGGTTCTAAGATTTCATTGATAAGTGTTTCAGAATCTCAATGAAAAAGGTAGTAGTTCTGAAACAGGAGACTCACAAGTTCAACGCCAGCCTCTGCAACTTAGTAAGACCCTGTTTCAAAATGAAAATTAAAAAGGGCTGGTGGTGTAACTTGGAGGTAGGATGCCACTGGGTTCAATCCCCAGTACTCCCTCACAGGAAGGAAGGAAGGAAGGAAGGAAGGAAGGAAGGAAGGAAGGAACTCAAAATGGAAGGTAAATAATTTTACACAAAACCCCAAATGGTTAATACTGAAGCAAATTCAAGTTTTAATGGGTAAATCTAATTAGGCACAAATAGTGCAAGGAATCACTTGGAAACAAGCATAGTGATTAAATTTGTTGATCAGATGAGGAGTCAAAACGTGCAGGTATCAAAATAAAATTTGAAGCCGGGTGTGGTGGTGGATGCTTTTAATCCCAGTACTTGGGAGGCTGAGACAGGAGGATCCGGGTTCGCGGCCAGCCTCAGCTACTTAGTGAGGCCCTCCACAACTTAGGGAGACCATGTTTCAAAATAAAGAATAAAAAATAGGGCTGGGGGTGTAGCCTGGAAGTAGAATGGCCCTGAGTTCCAAAAAAAAAAATATGAAAACCATCACCTTTAACAAATTACATCATGTTACCAAGGAATAAAATTGGTAGTCAGATGACCCAATTTGGACTGTAATTAAGTTTTGTTTCACTTGCATAGTTTTTGTTTGTTTGGTTTTGTTTGTTTTCATATATTTATATGTAACTTATGCATAGAAATGTGCATGCATCATAAGTGAAATTTAATGAATTTTTCCAAATTGAACACATCCAAATCAAGAAATAAAATTATAAACATCCCAGAAACCCCTCTTTTGATCCTTTTTGATCATTACCCATATCCCTGGCAAGAAGAACCCCAGTCCTGGCATCTCACAGCATGTATTCATTTCATCTCCTTTTGAATTTTATATAAATAGTATCACAATGCATGTCTGCTTTGGTGTCTGTATTCTATCATTTAGAATTATGTTTATGAGATACAATCATATTTTTGCTGGAAGTGCTAGTTTTTCCAGTATGTGAACCTAATTTATTCATCTTATTGTCAGTAGTATAGGTAGTTTATGGTTTGGGGACAATATGAATAAAGCTGTTATAAAAAATTTTATGCAAGTCTTTTCTAACTATATGTGTGCATTTCTGTTGAGTGTATACCTGGATCATAGGGCATGTATATATCCTGCCAACCAATTTTCTAAAGAGGCTTTATCAATTTACATTTCTACTAGCATGGTATATGGTAGGTGGTGTAAATCTAGTTGCTATGCACTAAGCTAATAAATGCTAAAATCTCAATGAAAGGGATTATTTGGACTGAATATAAAATAGTATAAGGAAAATAATGCCAGAAGAGTAACCTGGCACCTATTTTAACTTCCTTCTTCTTCTCTTATACCTAAAACAGAATCTAGAAAAGCTAATTAGTAGCTTCCACAGATTGTCTTGCAACTAGAAAGAGTTATTTACTCATTTCTGGCAAAAATGGTCTAATATGTCTGCTGGGACTCCTGGGTGACCTTTTGCCATCCTGACAAAAGAATCATCCCTTCCCCCCTATACACACACATACAATTTTTCCTTTCTTGAAGGCAATGTGATGTCCGATGTTATAGCAACCATATTGGTATCATGAAGAAAAGACTAAGAGAAGGATAAAGATGCTAATAATATTCTTGAGCTGTTGATATAATATTAGCATCTGTCCACCTCCAAATTTGTGATGTGAAAAAGAGAAACTCATATTTGTTAAAACATTGTCAGTTGCATTTTCTGTAAATTATAGTTGAACAATTTCCCAACCGACAAATACTGATTCACTAGATTAGAGAATCTAAATAGCAAAGTTACCAACTTTAGCAGTGAAAAATACATAACATTCAGTTAAATTTGAATTTTGGAAAATATCAAATAACGTTTAGTATAAATATGTCTCATACAATAGTTTATAACACACAAAGCTGAGGAACCAAATCTCAGTGTGCAGGTATGAAGGAAATTCCCAAGATTTAAACAAGAGAAATTCGATGGCAATTTGCCATGGAACAATGTAAATAATGTTGAACAATATAAATTTAATTGATTTAATATTTGTGTTTCTCTACTGAAGAGTCAAATTATCAGAAGAACAAATCTGGTTGGATTCGTTTATGTCATGTTCTTACCCCATGTCCAGCAGCTATGGGACACTATGATTGAAAGTCTTGTTAAGACTACATAATGGTATGATGGCACATGCCTGTAATCCCAGTTTTTGGAGGCTGAGACAGGAGTATCACAAGTTCAAGGCCAGCCTTAGCAATTTAGTGAAACTCTTAGCAACTTAGGCTGTTTCAAAACAATAATAATAATAATAATAATGATGATAATAACTAATAATAATAATGGACTGGAGATGTAGCTCAGAGGTAGAATGATCCTGGGTTCAATCCCCAGTACCAAAAAACCCAAAACAAACAAACAAACAAACAAGCAAATAACAACAACAACAAAAGAAAAACTTCCAGGTGTGGTGGCACACACCTGTAATCCCAGTCCTTTCGAGACTGAGACATCAGGATTGCAAGTTTGAGACCAGCCTCAGCAATTTAGAGAGACCCTGTTAAAAAAAAAAAGCTGGGAGTGTAACTCAGAGGTAGAATGCCCCCGTGTTCAATCCCCACTACCAAAAAAGAAGACTACATAAGAAGAAGGGGAGGCTGTTACAAAAAAGAGGGACAAGGAAAACAACAGATATACAATATCAGTAACTCAAATGACAGTTTATAAGGCAGAAAACTAGAAGAGTAACATAATAGGTAAGAAGACCAAGAACATATTTCTATTAAGGTTAAGATCACTATTAGAAATTTAATCTTAGCCAAATAATACAATTCATCAGAATAAGTGATTTCTAATTTGAATTTCACTGGTTTTGCTATTTTATTTCATTTTTGTATTTGATTTGGTTGTATAAGAGCTATAAACATAAGAAAATTAATTTTATTTATTTATGTTTAACTTACATAATAACATAATAACAATCATTTATGTTATCATTGAGGGTCTATGAAAACTCTTTTTTTTGTTCTTTTTTAAAAGTAGCCCATTTAAAAATAGGATTAAATTATTTCCAAATAATTTAAATTAAGCTTTTATTTTTAGATAATGATAGATCCACATCCAGTTATAAGAAATAACATAGAGAAATTCTGGGTGTTCTTTGTCTAGTGGCAGGCTGCATAGTGGCCCTTAAAAATACACAGGTTCTAATGAACCTGTGATTGTTATCTGACATGGTAAAAGAGACTTAGCAGATGTGATTAAGTATCTTGAGATGGGGGATTATCCTGGAATAGCCCCCATGGGTCTCAATGTAATCACAAGTGTCCTTAGAAGAAGGAAGAGAAAGATAAGAATGCAGAAAAGAAGGTGAAGCCAGGTGTGGTGGCACATGCCTATAATCCCAGTACTTGGGAGTCTGAGACAGGAGGATCGAAAGTTCAAGGCCAGCCTTAGCAAATTAGCAAGGCCCTCAGCAATTTAGGGAAACCCTGTTTTGAAATAAAAAATAAAATGGGGCTGGGGGTGTAGTTCAGAGGTAGAATGCCCCTGGAATCACCTCCCCCCCAGTACTGTAGAGAGAGAGAGAGGGAGAGCGTAAGAGAGAGAGATGGGGGTGGAAGGATGGAGGGAGGGAAGAAGAAGGAAGGAAAGAAGGAAGGAAGGAAGGAAGGAAGGAAGGAAGGAAGGAAGGAAGGAAGGAAGAAAGGAAAGAAGGAAGGAAATGATAAGAAGGTCATGTGATGATCAGAACAGAGATTGGAGAGATGCATTTTGAAGATGGAGGAAAAGCCTGCAAACCAAGGAGTTGGCCACTAGAAGCTGAAAAAGACAGCCTAACATGCATGAGGCCCTTGGTTCGATCCCTAGCACTTCAAAAACCAAACAAAAAAAAGCAAAGAACGGCTTCACTCCTCAGAACCTCTGAAAGGAAAGAATTGTATCATCACTTTGAATTTGGCCCCATAAGACTTGTTTTGGACTTCTGGACTGCAGAACAATTAAAGAATGAACTTCTGTCGTTTTAAGCCTCTAAATTTGTGGCAATGTATTACAGCAGCAACATAAAACTAAATACACCCGATTTCTTCCAATGGTAACATCTTGGAAAACTATAATACTATGCCATAACTAGGATATTAATACTGATAAAGTCAAAATACAGAACATTTCCACCATTATATTGTTCCCTCATGTTGCTATTCTATAGCCATATCTACTTCCCTTCCAATTACATTTTCTCCTTAACTTTTGACAACCCCTAATCTGTTGTCCATGTCTATATTTAAAGCACATTATACAGATGAAATGATACATCAGGAAAACTTAGAATTGACTTTAAAAATCAGCATAATACTCTGTAGACTTATTCAGGTTGTTTTCTGTGTTCAATAGTTGATTTCTCTTTATCTATAAGTAGTATTCTATGGTATGAATCCACTACAGGATATCTGGGCTCCTTCCATTTTTGGTGTAAGTAAAACTGCTATGAATATGAATGTACATATTTTTACAGGAACATAGGTATCCATTTACTTGGGAAAAATGCTCAAGAATGTAATTAGCTGGAATGTATAGTGTTTATATGTTTCATTTTTAAAGAAACTGCCAAACTACTTTCATTTTACATTCCCACTAATAAAGAATTAGTGACATAGTTTCTCTGCATCCTTGCAACCATTTCATGTCACTACTTTTTTAAACATTTATTGGTGCATTATAGTCTCACATCTTAATGTAGTTCATAGTGATAGTGACATACATGCATATGACACTTGGTGAGCTTTCCCCCCACTCCCTCCCCACTCCCCCTTCCCCATATGGGAAATTGAGATTGGCATTGGTATTCTCATATATGTGCACAATGTCAATAAAAGTTTTTCCATTCGTTGAACATTTATCATGAAGAAATGTTAGATTTTGTCATATGCTTTTTCTGCATCTCTTGAGATGGTCATATTGTTTTTGATTTTTATTCTGTTAATGTGAGGTATCACATTTATTTATTTGCATGTGTTGAGCCATCCTTGCATCCCAAGGATAAAACTCACTTGATCATAGTGAATGATTCTTTTAATATGCTATTGAATGTGGTTTCTTAGTATTCTGTTGAGGATATTTGCATCAATGTTCATCAGGCATATTGACCTATAATTCTCTTTTCTTGTAGTGTTCTTGACTTGCTTTGGTATCGGAGTAATGACTAGCCTTATAAAATTATATTGGGAGTAGTCCCTCCATTCCAAGTTTTTAGAGGAATTTGAGATGTAATTAATCATTCTTTTTTTAAAATTTCTTGTGGTACTGGAGATTCAACCCAGGATCATTCTACTACTGAGCTACACTCTAGCCCTTTTTATTTTTAGAATTGAAAGAGGGTCTCTCTACCATACACTAGCCTCAAAACTGAGATCCTTCTGTCTCATCCTCCCAAGTACTGGGATTACAGGCATATAACACCACTCCTGGCTTTTAAATTTTTACTATTTTGTAGTTCTTTTGTTTTTCTCTCCAGTCTCGTATTTCTTTGTGTTTTGTTGTATTTTTGCAGTGGTATGCTTTCATTCCTTTCTCTTTTCTTTTTTTGTATGTACTAAAAACAGGACCCTTTCAGGACCTGCGGTGGAATGAAATCCAGCAAGCCTGTCCAGACACAAATGGATACCTCTCTGAACAGTTTTCTATGCTATCAGGATTGTTCCCAGGCTGTACCCTAGAGGGTTGGATCAGAGCTTTAGGGCCTACTCAAGATCTACTGTGGGATGGAGGCTGGTAAGCCTGTTGTGGAGGCTCAGCTGGATAATTCTCCCAACAGTTCTTCATGTGGATGGGACACCTCCCATGCTGTAACAGAGAGAAGCTGGAGACAAGACAGGGGTCCTTCACGTTCTTGCTATGGGACAAAGGCCACCAAGCCTGTCTCAGTACCTCAGATGGGCAAGTCTCCCTATGGGTCCTTGTGTGTGTATTCCTTCTGTGGGACCACAGCTGAGGGGGCTGGAGTCAAATTACAATTACGTTTGGGTCCACCTGTGAGACCCATGTCATTGGGCAGATACACTTGTTGACCAAGGAACTGATGTGTGTGACTCTTCCTGTACTCCATGACAAATGGTTTAACTTGTAGGCTTAAGGTCAAAAAGGGCTGTAACCTAGCCCTTCTGGGAACAGGCCATTTCTGGGTTTGGACCTGCAAGCATGAATAGTGGGTCTGCCACCTCAGTATAGGTCTGCACTCTTAAAACAACCCACCTAGGTCTTGAGCTTCTCTAGGATTTCACAACTACCTAAATCCTAAGGTTCCCACAAAGAGCCTTTTGTTTGTGGAAAGATGCAGAATTGTTGTGGGGTATACAAGTAGGTGACCTCCTGTGCTGACATGTTGCTAGCATCTCTCCTCATAACTTATTTCTTTCATTGCCATTTTGCAATTTTTAGCATTCAGATTCTGTGATTTATTAGATTAGTACTTAGTTTTTTCATTTTTTGAAGTGAATGTAAACAGTGGTTTTTCATTTCAGTTTGCATATGTTTGTTGCCAGTGTACATCATCTACTTTGAAACACTCATATGATATCTCTCCAATGTAGCATACTTCGATACCTAGAATTTATTCATCCTAGAGGGCATTGTTTGGAGCTGTACCAACATTATTGTGCTTTATTATATCATTTGCTTAAATACTTCATACATTGTTATGCAGGAGACAAATGGAAAAGTAATGAAGATAAAAGTTGCTTCTACTAAAAGTATGAATATGTTCTAAAAGTTCACATTTCTCATAAAATACATACTAACAGAATTAAATATTCTCAAATAGTTTTACCTCTTTACAGATAATTATGCATGCAACACATTTGCTTAAATGTGCATAAAGGAAACCAATGTTCTATTCATGTTCAGCACCTAATTTTAAAATATTTCCAATCATTTGTTTGACAAGGCACAATTATGGATGGGTTTGTTTGTTTTCACTGATGAGTAAGTTTGGAATTAATAGCTTTTAGTGACAATTATTTTTGAAGTATCCAAACAGAAAGGGAAATATGACTATATTTGATGCATCAAAATAGTTACTAAATTCTTCATAATTACATGTTTATTTTATTTGTGAAGTTTGAATTCACTGAATATGGCATCTTGTCTTAAAGAACTTTGGGAATAAAATAAATATGAGAATACCCAACCCAGAGCTCAAAGTTTCATGAATTCTGGAATAAATTCACTTAAATTCATTTTATATGTAGAGATAAACTTTTGGAGCTATAAAGGAAATTGAAAGCATTTAGTTCAACACACTTATTTGCAGATGAGAAAACTGAGTCCTCAGAAAGTAGATTGTTCAAGAGTCTATATTATTTTTGCATCACTGGGGATTGAACCCAGGCACACTCTACCTCTGAGCTATATACTCAGCCTCTTTTTACTCACTTTTTAGTTTTTATTTTGAGACAGGGTCTCGCTGCATCACCAAGGTTGGCCTCCAACTTGTGATCTTCCTGCCTCAGCCTCCCAAGTCACTGGGATTACAAGAGTGTGACATTGTGCCCCGATAAGATTCTACAACTGTTAAATTACAAAATTAAGGAATTGAATCCAGAGACTTTGACTGCCAGTCTATTGTTTCTCAATGAATAAATGATTCAGAAATTATTCAATCAAGTCTTGATATATTCCATGTGAACAATAATTTCCCACACAATTAGATGCTGCATCCAATCTATTTGATTCAATATTTGGCCAGGAACACTAGAATGGTCATTTGCCAATCTAATACTTTCAAAAAAAATAATAGGTTTTAATTTATCAAATACCAGACATTTGAACTAAATTAAAATTTCAGAGAGAATAAATTCTCTACCTTCAGTGTGAAGTGGAGAAATGAAGTAATTTTCTCACTGATTCAGAGGAAAACCTTAATCTGAAATATCCAGATAATTGAGGCAAGTATCACTCCCAATTCTAAATGGTCAATTGCTATAATGCCCCACTTCCTGTCACTTATGCAAGTCTGGACACTGGTCACTATCACCTGCTCCGATGATAAGATGATGAATTTTCTCCAACCAGCAAATGAGATAATATGCCATCTATATGAGTACTGAGTTTGAAATTTGGTATATAGATTTAATATCTATTCATAAAGACATTTAATAGATTTTCTCACTTAGTAACTTTTAATTAGTTATCATGCTGTGTAGCCAGTATGACACAATGCTTTATGAAGGTGAAATGATTTTCAGCATTGAAAAATGCATTAACAAAACATATTTAATTAGAACTTTCATGCTTGAAAAAAAACCTTATCCTTGAATTTGAAGTAATATCTTATTATATGATAACTGTGCATTTTTACTGATTTTGATAATTTCATAGGGAAGGAAATTAAACTTTCCCAACCTTAAAAATCTTCAAAAATCCGAAAGGTAGCTTGATGAAAATAAGCACACCCTTTATGTATTTCTAAGGACAATTTTACTGAGTGTCCAAAGTTCCTAAGGAACACTGCCTATTAATTTTCCTTGCATACCTAGAAAATTTGTGATTGATGGCATTATACTACTGTTGCACATCCTCTGGCCTTAGTGAAAACACAAGGGTACTTCTTACCTTTATTTATTTATTATTTATTTGTTTATTTTGCTTTTCTAGGCAGTATAGCTTCAGTTCTCTCTGAATATATGTGTGAATTATTTGCAACTCTACTTGCTAAGAGTATTTTATTAAGCGAGGGTTAGGGAGGAAATCAACAACTATTAAGTAAACACGTTATCTATCATTTATCTATCTATATCATCATCAACATCTTCATCGCCATTAGTGGCAAAAAATTCTCTGAGAGACTTGGAAACTATAAAACTCAACACACTCATTTTTAGAGTTCTTTTAAATTAATTTTTATCAGTGCACTGTAATTGTAATAGTGAGATTCATAGTGATACATTCATATATGCACATAACGTTATTTGTTCTCTTTTTACCATACCTCCCTTTGCCCACTTCTCCTCCCTCCCCATGCATGATAGTGAATTTAATAGTGATATATTTGAGCAGGATGTAGTGGTGCACACCTGTAATCCCAGTATTGGGAGGCTGAGATAGGAGGATCATAGGTTCAAGGTCAGCCTCAACAACTTAGTGAGGCCCTCAGCAACTTAGACCCTGTTTCAAATTAAAAAATAAAATAGGTCTGGGAGTGTAACTCAGAGGTATAATGTCCCTGAGTTCAATCCCCAGTACCAGAAAAATAGTGATACATTCATATAAGACACTCATTTTTAAGATAAGCGAATTGATGCTCACAGAATTTATACCTGTCCAGTATAACAGAAATAGTACATGTCCGAGTCTGAACTAGAATTCAGTGTTTCCAGAGCTATGTACAGTACTCTGGGACTGCCACTCAGAGTACTCCTATTGATTCTTAATATTTGTTCAACCAACTACAGATAGGCTTTGAATAAAGCATATATGGACAGATTTCAATTATCCCCCATATGGCTTAATCCACAGCATTTTTCTTAATCCTTGGCAACCTACGTGGGCAAAAGAAAAGGAACAGAATGCACTTAATAATTTCAAGGCTGGTAACCCAGGTGGGAAAGGAAATAACAAAATTCACACAGTGTCTTAGGAATATGATGTGGGAGTAGGTCGGTCTAAAAGTAAAACTGCAAGTAAAGCACATCAGAATAAAATTGGCTTCACTGATAAGTGTAAGTAGGGAGCCGCAGGTGGTACTGTGATAAGAGGAATGGAATGCTATGGAATGCTATGTATGCTCTATGGGAATTGTTCAGTAAAAGCATGTCATTATTGGTTTACAGTCAATTAGAAGTTAGAAGTAAAGCATGATTACTGTTGCTATGTTTGTATCCAAGCAGAATTATGTTATGATTAGCAAATAGAAAAGTGTACCAAATTGGTACAAAATGAATTGGAGGCTACTCTCCCAACTTTCAGCTTCACTGAGCAAGTGAAATTGTACATCAATCCTAAATCCAAAATTCCAAACAGATTCCTCCTTCTCCAATATATTTTAGGGCACCCCTCTCTGCTATGCTTATAAAATAAACTCATCTTAA
>PVJS01037190.1:0-20056 GCA_004027185.1 Glis glis
GGAGAGGGAGAGGGAGAGGGAGAGGGAGAGGAGGCCAGGCAGGGACAGACAGAGTTCCCAAGACCGTGCCCCTGGCGGCCTGCCTCCTCTAGGCAGGCCCCTCTGTGAATCTTGTAAACCTTCTTGCCTTGGGGACCATACTTTCAACACAGGAGCTTTTGGGGGAACATTCTAAACCCAAACCATAACATGGACAGAGGTTGTTTTGTTCCAGTTTCTCTGGTCCTCAGTTTCCCCTTCTGCAAGGCAACGCCATGTGACTAGGTGGTAGATTTCCAGGCTACTGCTGGAGCTTCCTCCCAGCTCTTTGGTGATTTTTCTGGGAAGATGCTAAGTGGCAGGAGGGTGGTATTTGAGCTCAGGACACAGTCCTCCAGGGCCCCAGCCCCTTCCCCTATAATCTGCACATCCGCTCTTGTTGCTCAGGAAAAGTCAAGGGCAGCTGCTTTCTGCAAAGGGACGGATGGTAAATATTTTAGGCTTTGAGGCCCCATGCCACTGAGCCACATTCAGAAGGAAATTCTAGAGCCTCCTGAGGCCCACTGAGGCCCTGGACCTTGGCCTGGGCTCAGCTCCAGCCATCAACAAGCACGTTCAACCCCATCTCAGCCTCAGCCACTGACTGAGTGGGGCCATGTCCCACTGGGGCAGAGAGGGTCCTCAGGGACTTGCTCCTCCAACCTCTTCTTGTCCACTCTAGGAAGCAGGTGGACCCACCCACAGTTCAGGAGCCGCCCTGAGCAGAATCCAAGACCCCTGCAGGAGGGAGCCCCCACCCTTCCCACCACCCAGCCTCTGTGCGGAGGCCCCTCTGCCTGGGACAGTCTCACCCAGCCTCCTCTTCATTCATCAGGTCTCAGCTGTCCCCTTCTCAGAGGGTCCTTGTGGCACCACGTCCCTCCCAGCTCTCCCCTCCTCCTCTCCATCCCCAGGGCTTTGGGTTCTGTTAATGGGCTCGCAGTAAGAGCTGCACACACAGCTAAAGTAGAGGTTCCCCCAAATCATCTCCCTCCTGCTGCCTGTGAGTCAGTAATAGCCTCTCCGTCCGTGCCCTGCCTCCCCTCTTTCCTCCCAGTTGTCTGCCCCCTGGGTAAACATTCTGCCCAGAAACAGCACAGCCATCCATTATCCCCCCAGACAATTAGCAGCCTATTAAGGCAGTCCATGCAGATGTGCACTAATTGACCCAGGACACGGCAACCCCTGGAGGAGAAGTGTTCCAGATGGCTCAACAGTAGGGACCCAGGGCCCTTCTTTACAAGCCCCTCTTGAGGACGGGAGCGATGGAGACTCAGAGAAGGGCTGCCAGCTGCCCGGCAGGGAAGGCCAGCCGATCGATCGGGGGCAGCGGGACTTCTAGGCCACCGCTTTGTCCCTCCAGCAGCTCAGCCCTTCCCCCAGCCCACAAGTTTAATATACATATTTTTAATAGACATAAGTTTGATAATACATCTCAGTGGGCCCTGCCTTTCCAAGTACACGATCGTCCTTTGAAAAAATACACCGGACTATTTTTTTAAATTTTACTCGGCACATCATAATTGTGCATATTTATGGAAAACACCGTGGTATTTTAACGTATGTACACAATGCGTAATGATCAGACCAGGGTAGTTGGTATATCCATCGCCTCGAGCATTTGTCGTTTCTTTGTGTTGGGAACATCTGGACTCCGCTCACCTCGATGTTTTGAAATATACATTTAATTGCTGTCAACTGTATTTATCTTATTTCTGATGTTCAATGGGCTTTTTAAATTTTTATTAGGTATTTATTTATTCATTTATTTTGTGGTACTGGGGATGGAACCCAGGGGCATTCTGCCTCCGAGCTCCACCCCCAGCCTGTTTTTGTTGTTGTTGTTTTGAAACAGGGTCTCACTAGGTTGCTGAGATTCTTGCTCCATTTCTGAGGCTGTCCTCGAACCTGTGATCCTCCTGTCTCAGCCTCCCAAGTACTAGGATTACAAGCATGTGCCACCATGCCTAGATAATAGGCTTTATTTTCTTAGAGCAGTTTTCAGTTTGCAGCAGTTGATCAGAGGCACAGTTTTCCCATGTTGGCCTTCCCTACACATGCACGGTCTCCCTGTCATCAACTCTCCCCACCAGAGTGGTGTGTTTGTGACAATCAAGGACCCACAGGGACACGTGACAACTCACCTTAGGGCTTATTCATGGTAGTGCACATGCTGAGGCTTGAGACAAAGGTATAATATGGATCCACCAGGAGAGTGTCATACAGAATGGTGTCACGGCCCTAAAACTCCTCCACCCACCCATTCACACCCCCTCCCCTTAGCCCCTGGCCACCACTAGTCATTTTTCTGTCTCCATAGTTTTATCTTTTCTGGAAAATCATACAGTTGGAATCCTATTGCAGGTAGCCTTTTCGGATTGGCTTCTTTCACTTGGTAATATGCGTCGAAGCTTCCTCCATGTCTGGAAATGGCTTGACGGCCCATGCCTTTTCAGCACTGAATAGTATTCCATTGTCTGGAGGTACATAAGTGTGCAGCTCCATTGTGTCAATACCAACGGGTGTGCTTGCTGGATCAGATGGTAAGAGGATGTTGGGTTTTAGACTGTTA
This sequence comes from Glis glis, assembly GCA_004027185.1. NCBI lineage: Eukaryota > Metazoa > Chordata > Mammalia > Rodentia > Gliridae > Glis > Glis glis. The sequence goes on from PVJS01037190.1 coordinate 2,591, forward strand.
CATTTTGGGAACTAGTTGTAGCAGTGACTTACTGTGCCCTTGAAGTGTGCCTCACACCTTGGTAAGAACAGTACCCACATTTTCTCATTCCCTGCTGTGTGTACCCCTGGAAGTCTGGTACTTGGCTCTCCAAGGTCAGGTACCCCAGGCTTGCATGGATCCTGTCTCAGGGTCTCTCCTCTGCTCCTCTGCTTTCTTCTCCTCCTTCTCTTGGCAGACTAATATTTACACTTTCTTTGGACATCTGGGGACAATTCTTGAGGCCATAGGTCTCTAATCCAAGTGACCAGCAGAGACAGGAATGCCTCACATCCCAACTCCATATTCCTGGAGGCAACTGTAGGATCTGAGTCCACCTTTAGTCCACCAGCAATGCCCAGGGCAGAGTCCCGGCCACTAGCACCTGCCCCTGTGAGCAGGGGACAGGTCTCCCGTTGGATGGCCCCCCGCCAGTGTATCCTCCACACCTGCCTGGTGGCCACCAGCCATTGTGCTAACTCATCACCTCTCCATCTGGTCAAAGGAGATTGTCACAACAAGTGGTGAATGCTTGGTTAAGTTGGCCACTGTTGGAACCGAGAACGACCATTTATGGGGAAACTGTCATGTCACCTTAAGGTACATTTAAGACACAAGCTCCTGAGTCAGACCGCCGGTGTTCAAAACCATTCTACCACTTTCTGGCATTGTGACCTCGCACAGGGACTTAACCTCTCACAAACGGGGCCTTTCTCATAGGATCGTTATATGAATTAAACAAGTTACCATGTAGAGGCGTGCTAGACACGCAGTAGGTGCTTAATAAGCATCGCTCATGCTGTTATTAGGAAGCTGTGTGTTTTAAGCAGGATAGCCCATTTAACCCTCTTTCCTTCCACTGAGGCAGGGCGATTGGTTCTGTTTTGTGCGTGAGGAGACTGAGACACAGAGAGACCCCTTGCTGAAGGTCACGCAGCCACCAGGAAGCCAAAGCAGGCGCAGAGGCAGTCTGACCCCAGGCCTGACCCCTTTCCACAGTCCCTCCCTTTCCTGTTGACTGTGGCCCAACCTGATTCCCTGAGACAAGCGAAATGGCCCACGGCGCAAAAGGACCGGAGTCGCCGTCCAGGGAAACAAAATTTTAATATTTATTTATAATGGGCACCATATGCTCCCTGTGAATTTTTATTTAATTACATCATGGCAGATGGCTGGGTGTTAGCGGCCATTAAGCTAATGACACTTTGCATCCCCATTTATCTTCTTGAGATTTGGAGAAGATGAATGAAAGTGGACGTGGATGACAAGCTGTGGGCCCTCGTGGTGGCGGGCGAGTTCTCATCCTGGGGACAGAGGGAAGTGTGGGGCTCAGGGGCCTCTCCCTGGAGGTGGAGCGAGTGTGGGCAGGAGGCAACGCGTTTCCTCTCCACGTAGCGCACACAGATGTGCAGAATCCGATGCAGCGATCACACTTTCTCCACCCAGGAAGCAAATCTGCATGTACCAAAATGCCCATTGCAGGTTTGAGCAGGAACTAGAGGAAATCTGCATGTCCACTGTGGGCAGGATAGGATCTTTAATATCTGATACACCCCCGAGTGCAAGGGTGTGTCCCAGAGGGGGCCCACCCTCTATGTGAAGTACAAAAGCCTGCCCCAGAGTTAGTTGGGTCAAGAAAACTTTGGATTCCTGAAGTCTAGAGTGAAAGTCATGAGGTCGCCATTTATCATGGTGTTTCTTTCAAGTTATTTCCTTACGTCTTTCTCTTGCCACATGACTGGCCCAAAAAGCCAGAGGGAAGAGAAGCGTATCAGTAAACTTTTTCGTTGCTGTGACTAAAATAGCTGAGGAGAACAACTTAGAGGAGGAAAGGTTTGTTTGGGCTCACGGTTTCAGAGGTCAGTCCATGGGTGGCCGGCTCCGGGGTGGAAGCATCATGGCGGCAGGGTGTGGTGGAGGAGAGTGGCTCAGCTCATGGCAGCTGGAAGCAAAGAGAATGAGAAGAGGGGGCGAGGGGCAGACATAGTCCTCAAGGCCATGACCACAGTGAACCACCTCCTCCAGCCACTCCCCACCTCCAAACATCGCTGTGTTGCAACACGTGAGCTCTCCCGAGGGACACGCCGTATCCAAACAGTGACATGACAGAACTTGATGAAAGGACTTGGGGGTCCATCTACCCGGAAAAGTGGTGTTTGAGGGATGGTCCTCCATGTCTCCAACCTCGAATCCCATTGAGGCTGGGTCTTGGCTGAGAGATGTAGCAGTTAAGAGAGGGACCACTGTCCTGCGGTCTGCTTGGTGTCACCACTACATGGTGACACTAAGACCCAGGCGATTTTGCACTTGAGTTCATACTTTCTTCTTGTCAGCTACGTGCTTGGGCAAGTTACTTAATCTCTCTGAGCCTTAGCTTCCTCCTCTGTAAAATGGGTATAATCATACTGATGCCTCCTTGTTGTTCACAAGTGAAATGCTGTCTCCTCAGAATCTACAAAGAGCTACATGCAGGATGTTTGTCATAGCATGACTTGCTTGTAAGGAAGGAGAATTGCAAGTAATTTATATATCTACTGGTAAGGAAAATATTGCAGAAACCACCGTCTGTTGCAAGACATGAAGATCACTGGAAGAGCAGGTGAAGAGCATGCTGGCTTTTATCCTTCCCCGAGTGGAGAAGTGAGACAGGGAGGAAAGAAACAATAAAGGTTGTGTCTCGAAGCAGCTAGCACTGAGGGTGCGTGAGGCTAAATCCAGGCATTGGAAACATGGGGGCCTGTGTAAACATATGTCACAGGGTGAGGGAGCCGGGGCATTTGTAAGCCAACTCGCATCGGTCATCGGTGGAGTATGCTCCCAAATGTTAATTCCAGAGCTCGCCAAGCAGTCCACACACAGACCCGGAAAGCATCCAAGGTGTTGGAAAAAGCCTTTAGGGAAAGAGACCAAAACAGCAGGCATGGGGAAGCTAACTGTGGGCTAGGCACATATGGCATCTGTTACCAGATTGATGCAAAGAAGACAGCTGAGGACACCAAGTGTTGATGTTGTGTGTGGAGCCACGGGAATGCTCCAGCTCGACTCAGGGGAGCCTTGTCTGCAGCCACTTTGGAAAACAAGTCAACAATTCTTGGGATGGCCATAAGTTGCTCATAAAGACCTAGCGATTTCACTCCCAGGCTTGTACACACCCTATGTTACTTCTCATATGCACGTGTCAGTAGAGAGGAACGAAAATGTTCACAGCAACTAACAAGAAGCCGTTCTACCCAAGCCACATGAGCTGAGAATAAATGAAGGAGAAGCTCTCTGAAGGATAATTGAGCCCCTCATCTAAAAAAAAAAACAAAAACGTGGGCTCTGGGCAGGCAAAAATCACTGTATTCTCAGTAAGTTATTATAGTAAGAGGAAACACTTCTACCTAATATACATTTGCATGCATTAACTTAGTTCTCACATCTACTTGTGTGATAAATACCGTTATTTCTAGAAGGGAAGCTGAGGTGCAGAGAGGTGAGTAAACACCTCAAAGGATCACGGTGAGGACTGAACCACACAGTAGGAATAAGGTGCTTAGCACAGTGCCTGGATATAGTAAATACCCAACAAACACAGTGTTTCCTCATATATTTCTTATGAGGCTAAGATTGAAATTACCCTCTGGCCTGGGCTCCCCAGTTTCCTAGAGATTCCCCGGGTAGGTCTCCATTGCAGCACTGTGAACACATCAGCACCTTCACAAACCAGGTTTTCCAACAGCTATTGCTCAGCCAAGCTTGGGGGTCAGGGGTCAGCTGGTCCCTGGGCCTGCCCCGTCCCTCCAATCTGCCTCTGTCTATCCTCCAAGTGAGGTTGGCGGGGCTGCCCCCTCCCCAGCCTTAAGGATTTCCATCTTGACCTCCCTTCTCCTCCCCCAGAATGTGGAAGGGGAGCCCCGTTTCCCTCCCAAAGGGTCGAGCCACAGGGCAGGCTGTGGCTCTGATTTCTTCTTCCTGAAGGGCCAGCTCTACTCCACCCGGCTTTTTCTTGGTGGCACAACCCCAGGGGTTTATTCTGGTGCTAAAAATAGACTGTGTTTAGACACTTTGAGGCTCCTGCCGGATAGACACAAACTGCAGTGCCCAAAAGCTGTCATTCCTGCAAAGAGAACGCTCCCGCCACCCCGGGGAAGGAGGCAGGGCAGGGGACACCAAGGCTCAGAGCGTCCCATGTAAAATGTAGAGGGATGAAGCTATGAGAGTCAGCTCTTAGTAGGGCCACCTCCAGCCTTGCAGACTGCCTTGTCCAATCCTGCCCAGAGCCCTTCTACTGTTGACTGACTATATAGAGAGAGAAAACTGCAGCCCAGAGAAGTTAAGGACCCCACCCAGATCTCCCGCAGTAATTGCAAGGGGAGATGGTAATGTGGTCGTGATCCTCAGCACGCTCTGAGTGCATGGAGACCGAGGTGATGGGCCTGCTGAAGGCCGACCAGGGCTTGTACACACACCGTCTATGGGCTGGGGAGAACCTTCGGGCCTGCCTTGCAGGAGTATGTGCAAACCTTCAGACACAGGGCCTGGTATACAATCGGTGTTCCAGCCATGGCAGGGAGCTTTGTTTCCTATTCCCTTCGGGGCAGAGCTTCCTTCTGGAGAGTGAGAAGAAAGACAATAAGAGAGAGGCTTGGAGAAATGGAGCTGGAGACAGAGAGACCGGATAGCAAGAATGGCAGATGGATATGGGAGGCAAAGGAGTCTTTGGGATTCCTTTGAGGACAGGGGACTGTGGCTCAGCTCAGGATCCCAAACCCTAGAACCACCCAGCACTGAACACTGCAAATTCTGCCTTCACAGAGCCCCGAATTTGCAGTCCCCCGAGGCTATCACCTGAGTGTTTGGGCACATGACATGAAGCCATGGTTGTGGGCTGAAGCCCTCTCTCCACTCATTTCCTCCTCCAGCATCTCTTGGGAGACCTACTGTGTGCCAGGTGCTGGGAATAAAACAGCGACAGCCAGAAGTGCCCCACTTGCAGGGGGCTCGGGTTCTGGGGTGATTTCTTCCTAGTAGAGACAGGACAGTGTGGATGGCTCAGGTCAGCACCTTCTCTCCTGGGGAGAGGACGGGGCTCTGAAAGTGGGGGTGAGCACGGCCCCTCCTCCCTGGCCCTCTCCCTGCTGGGTCTCTCGCCTCCCTCCACCGGCACCCTAGTCTCTTTCTGTTCCCTGCCAGCTGCTAATGAGCTCACATCCTCCTGAAGGCCATTTGGCACCCACTTAGAGGAAAGATGTGTTAAAATATAAAAGAACGAGGAGGAAGCCACAAAAGAAGAGGAGACCCAGAAATATCCTCAGAGAGGCCAAAAGCCACGGGGAACCCGTAGCCGCAAGCTTTGCTGTTCCCGCGGCGCCAGCGTGCTGACGTGGCAGATGGTTTTATGAGCTGCTCGCAAGTGCCCTGGAGGGGGGAGGGCGGGGCTGGGGCTTCCCGCAGCATTTCCCACGAGCCGGACATCCTTCCTACAAGTTTAAATTCAGTCCTCCCTCTAAGACGATTTTCAGAGGGAGTTGAGGTTCTTCGGCCCACGTCATAGGTGGGGAACCCGAGTGTTGGGGAACAGAGGTGTCTTGCTCCAGTCGCTCAGCTGGTAGTGAAAGAGGCAGGGTTTGAACCCACATCAGCTTATGTCCAAGGCCCAGGCTCCAGCCGGAGTGTCTGTAGAAGTGACGGTGACCCCCACCTATCCCATGAGGGCTTTTTCTCCTCCAGGTCCAGCTGCAGAAACATCTGGCATGTGCATGATCTACAGGGAATTCTCTGGAGGCACTGTCCACCACCCGGCTGATAAGAGACAAGATTTTTGAAGTATGGTATGAAGGGAAAGCTGCAGTGGATTCCCATGCGTGCCCTTGGAGCCCAGTCCAGCCGCCTGAGCTCGGCAGTCAAGGCTCAGTGTATTGCGGCTCCTGCCCTGTGCATGCTGCTCCTCTCCCCTGGGCTGTCCTCCTGCTGTCCCTTCACCCAGAGAACCTCTGCTCCTCTTACAAGGCTTTTCCTTCTTTTTGCAAGTCCTGCCAGGGGAATCCCTCTTTGATCCCCCCAGCAGTTGACAGTCGTAGATCCTTACTGATCCAGCTCCCCAACTCCCAGGGCTTCCCGCACCAGGGGACACAAACCTCCTGATGTTTTAAGCCTAAGTCCGGGAACTTCTGTGCAAAGACTCTTTTCTGGGCATACATCTGTACACATCATCCCCAAAGGGATGCAAGGCCAGAGAGATGCAGGTTAGACATGCAGGCTTTTCAAAGGGGGCCTAGATTTGCAACCCAGCTGCCACGTACCAGCAGGGCGACTCTGAACAAACTAGAACTCTTGATACTCATTCCTCCACTATGTAAAGTAGATACAGGTGTCCCTCGTAGAACTGCTAGAGCATTAACCCGCCAAGCTCCAAGTTTTCAATTCTGCAAATATTTCAATGAAATTGACATAGGTGCATTAAAATAGACTGGAAATAATAATAATCTTGAACTTCTATATTAGCCTATTAATGAATATTATTATAGCTACTATACTAAATATATTATATACCACATTTAAGTTTTCATAGGTGTTCCGCATCTGGGATGATGGGACAAAACAGGTTAAATCAGAATTTATATGTGTGTAGAAAGAACAATCAATGTATGTTCAAGAACATTATTAATATTAGTTGCTGTTCTGTACTGTGTGTGACTATGTGCACACACACAGTTCTAACTACTATGGGATTTGTTCTTGTCCGTCTAATATAGTTACTATTTAAATTGTTTTCTTCCTGGGTGGACTCTGAATTCTCTGGGAACAGAGACTCTGAATGATTTATTCCTACATTCCTAGCATGCACATTGTAGGCAACCAGTATGTTTTCAAATGAATGGAAGAATGGATGGATGCCTGGATGAACAGCAAGATGGATGGATGGATGGATGGATGGATGGATGGGTAGGTAGGTGGGTAGAGGGGGTGAGTATGTGGGTGGGTAGAGGAAGGGATGGATGGATGGATAGATGGATGGATGGATGGATGGATGGATGGATGGATGAATGGATGGATGGGCAGGTGGGTGGGTGGGTAGGTAGGTGGGTAGAGGGAGGGATGTATGTATGTATGTATGGATAGATGGATGGATGAATGGATAGGTAGGTAGGTAGGTGGGTAGGTGGGTTGATAGAGAAAGGGGGGGAGGAAGGGAGGGAGGGAGGGAGGGAGGGAGGATGGGCAGGGAAGTGGGTGGGTAAGTAGGTGGGAAGAGGGAGGGAGGATGTATGTATGTATGTATGGATGGATGGATGGATGAATGGATAGGTAGGTGGGTAGGTGGGTGGGTAGAGAGAGATGGATGGATGGATGGATGAGTGGATAGGTAGGTGGGTGGGTAGAGGGATGGATGGATGGATGGATGGGCAGAGAGATGGAGGATGGATGGATGGTGGATGGGATGGATGAGTGGATAGGTAGGTGGGTAGAGGGATGGATGGATGGATAGGTAGGTGGGTAGGTAGAGGGAGGGAAGGATGGATGGATGGATGGATGGATGGATGGATGGGCAGAGAGATGGATGGATGGTTTGACTCCAAAAGGGCATGTATTTTTGCTTAGTTTGTTCACTTATCTATTCCAAATGCCTAGCAGGTGGTTGGTGCAAAGTAGGTGCTTGGTGCTTAGTTCCTGAATGAATGGGATGGCCAACTCTAAACCACAGTCAAACTCCCATGCTGCTATCTGGATTAGGAAGGGCTGTCACAGTACCGACCTTCCACTGGTGAACAATTAAATCCCATGGCATTGGCTAAGATCATCACAGTGCCCCCTGCTGTTGGTAATGTGAAACAGCATTGCCCAAACAGAATCTTGTTTTCTAATTTATATTCTATTTTTCCTCCTGGCTGGTGATCCTGAATATTAACCCAGAAAGTAGTGGTTCTCAACCCTATGTATTCATTACCGTCATGTGAGGGCACCCTGTTACACCTGGAGGTTTCCCCTTCAACCAGCAATGCTGGCTGGAGAGGTCAGGAGTTTACCAGGCTTTCTGGTGATTCCGGATTATGTGGCCATTGGTGACTCAGGCCATTCTCAGTGCAGAGGGGCTGCTGCTTTGGGGGCTGTCTCTGAATTCTCAAGGGATGTCCAGACTACATGGGGAAGCGGCAGAGTCATAAAAATGGTGGTTAAGAGCTGCGATTTGGGGGGTTGAACCATCCTGGCTTCAAATTCAGTTCGCTGCTCACCAGCTGTGTGGCTTCAGTTTCCTCATCTGTAACATAAGGAAATAGTTACCTCTCTTAGGAATGACAAGAAGAATAAATGAGTTAATACAGAGTTCTTAACACAATGCCGGGCACGCAGCTGACACTTAATAAAGGCTGAATGAATGAATGTGTTGCTAGGTAGCCTTGTTTTCTTTCCTTCTCCTTTATTCCTTGGATAGAGGAGCGGGCCTGTGGATTTGACTTCCCCTACTAGAACGTGAGCCCTGTGAACGAAGGGGTTTGATCTCTGGGCTTGCACCTTTATCTCTACATCTGGGACAACATTGGGTACATGTGAGGTCTCATTAGATATTTGTTAGGGAAAAATAATGAATGAATTTGGGCAGATTCAACCAGGCCCAGTGGGTACTTTATTTATTTATTTATTTATTTAGTGTGTGTGTGTGTGTGTGTGTGTGTGTGTGTGTGTGTGTGTGTTACTGGGGATGGAACCCAGGGGCCTTCTACCTCTGAGCTACACCCTCAGACCTATTTTATTTTTTCTTTGGGAACAGGGTCTCGCTAAGTTGCTGAGAGCCTCACTAAGTTGCTGAGGCTGGTTTCGAACCTGTGATCCTCCTGTCTCAGCCTCCCAAGTACTGGGACTGCAAGCAACTACCACCACACCCAGCCCAGTGGGTACTTTCGTAGGACCTAAAAGGCACTTTGGGAACTTAAGGAAACTCACAAATCAGAGGTATATTTGACAGATAGGGAGGAAGTGTGGGGCAAAACTCAGTTGGCCCTTCACATCTGCTGGTTTTGCATTCACAGATTCAACCACAATTAAAAAAAAAAAAAAGTACTAGAAAAAAGCCAGGAACGGTGGCATATACCTATAATCCCAGTGCTTGGGAAGCTGAGACAGGAGGATCGCAAGTTCGAAGACAGCCTCAGCCTCAGCAGCTTAACAAGACCGTTTCAAAATAAAAACTAAGATGGGTCTGAGGGTGTTGCTCAGAGGTAGAATGCCCCTGGGTTCAAACCCCAGCACCCAAAAATACTCAAAAAAAATACTGTGTTTGTACTGAACATGGACAGTCTTTTTTCTTGTCATTATCCCTACACTGCACGGTGTAACAACTACTTACATAGCATTGCCCTTGCATGGGGTAGGCTAAGTGAGCTAGAGATTATTTAAAGCACTGGATGGATGGATGGATGGATGGATGGATGGATGGATGGATGGTTTGACCTGGGAGGGAGTATGTAGGTTATATGCAAATACTTCATCACTTTATAGAAGAGACTTGTGCATAAGGGTATCCATGGGCTGGGGGTGGGGTTGTGGTTCCTGGAACCAATTCCCCACAGATACTGAGGGATGACTTTATACCCCAGCCCATAAGAACTCATGCTTGGCTGAGATAAAGTTTGTCCCCACTAGGACCCAGTAGGAATCAAGCCCCCCAATTCCCAGTTTAGTTTAAAGAAAAAGGCAGTGTCCACAAGCCCCAGCATTGCTCCTGGGGTCCTTCGTGCTATGGGCTTCTCCTCTCTGGGCCTGCGCAGTCCCCCTGAGGAAGCTTGAGACCCCTTCAGACCCTGTGCTTCAGTGAGGGGGGTCTCTCATGCCTCCGTTGATGCTGTTTTGCAGATGGCAGCCCCGGGCCCTGATGCTTGACTGGACGAAGGCCCGCCACTGTCGGTTCCCAGCGGGTGGACAGGCCGAGCCTGGTCCCCAGCTGGGGAGAGAAGCCGGAGTCAAGACCCTCGGTGGATAATCCAGCTCCCAGCAGCCTGAGGAGCCCAGGAAGGAGGAGGCGTGGACCACACTGCCTGGCCCTCAGAATCCTCCCAGTCGCTATTTTCAGAGTTCTCTGGGAACTCTGTGGGCATGACCAAGATGTAGGGAGATGGGACCACCTCCTGTGGGTCCCCTTTCTTGGCCCCAAGAAGTCCACCTTGGTTTTGGGTGGCCGGTGAGCCCTGTTGACCTTTCTCTTGACCTCGTCCAAGCACCAGACTTGCTTGGTGGACCCCTTGACAGAGGGAGAAAGACTGAGGTCCCCCGGGGTCCCTGTTCCTAGGGGAAGCTGGGGAGCCCAAGCCCTCTTCATTCCCTTCCCACACCCTCCGAGCCCCAGCGAGCCAGTCCGGAATGATCGCGCTATGGCCAAGCTCTGGTTCAAATTCCAGCGCTACTTTCGCCGGAAGCCCGTGCGCTTCTTCACCTTCCTGGCCCTCTACCTGACGGCCGGGAGCCTCGTCTTCCTGCACTCCGGCTTCGCCGGCCAGCCCGCCGTCTCCCAGAGCCAGGCCAACCCCGCCGCCGCTGTTGGAGGCCCTGCTGAGGGTGCAGAGCTGGCCTTCGTGGGCAGAGGCTTCCGGGACGGTGAGGCCCCGAGCATCGCCCGCAGGTTGGGACCCTCGTTCAAGGGCAAGGACACAAACGAGAGAGCCAAGCTGGGTGACTACGGCGGAGCCTGGAGCCGAGCACTGAAGGGGAGAGTCCACAGAGAGAAGGAGGAGGAGCGAGGTAAGAGCGGAGGGCCCAGGCATGGAGGGGAAATGCCGTCATATCCCAGCATCAGCCTCCGGCATGTCACGGGAACCAGCGACCATAGACCCAGAGAGATTCAGTGGCTTGGGCAAGGTCACCCCGCTTATCAATAGGCAAGTTTGGGTTTGAACCCCATATCCCTCAGGATTCCAAGCTGGACCCCCACCCCCACCCCCGGCAGCCTTTAATAAATAGGCATGAAAATAGAACGAGCCAGAATTTTCTGAGTATTTCGGAAACTGAGTATTCCAGGTACTGTTGTGAGCACTACATATATTGGACGATTACCCCCAACTGTATGCGTTGCTTCTTTTTGTTTTTTTGCAGTACTGGGGATTGAACCCAGGGGCATTCTACCTCCGAGCTACACCCCCAGCCCCATTTTTTATTCTTTATTTTGAAACAGGGTCTCACTAAGTTGCGGAGGGCCTCACTAAGTAGCTGAGGCTGGCCGCGAACCCGGATCCTCCGGTCTCCGCTCCCAAGTACTGGGATGACAAGCGTGCGCCACCACGCCCGGCTACATTACTGCCTTTTTAAAGATGAGGAATCAGAGGCACCGAGAGCCAAGGTCACCCGTTACTAAGCGGCAGCGCTTGGACTCCACCACCCTCCCCTGGTCCACCATCTATTGGCCATGGTTCTTCGTAGGACATTCTTGACCTGGGCCTATTTTGTCTCTCATTTTCTCAGCCTGTCACTATCAAAAAAAGGGCTTTTCTTTGATTTTCCCTCAATTCCCCAGGCTTGAGCAAGGAACCTAGGTCCTGTGCCCAGTTAGCAGATGTGAAACTGAGGCTTGGAGAAGCAAAGACGCTGGCTGCGGGCTGCAGCTCGGTCAGCAGGAGCTCTGAAGTTCAAGTCGGGCGCCCCTGGCCTGAGCACATGGCTCCCTGGTCCTCTCCCCGAGTCTGCTGGCACCTGCCCTTCAGACCAGCATGCTGGGGCCGGGGGACCCGCAACCCCTGAAATCATGAGATGAACACGGTGGACGTTTCGAGAATCCGAGCCAGGTGGTTTGGGAGAATAAACCTCCAGTCACGGCAGAAGGGAAAACTCACTAGAGTATGAATCCCCCGGCAATTCAACCCTCAGAAAAAACCCCTGTCCCACCACGGAGGGCTGCAGGGCGATGGCGGGGACTCATCCTAGGGAGTACATCCCCTGCCCAGTCCCACCCTATGCCTGGCTCCAAGCCATCCAGAAATGCCACTGTCCAGCCTGGCATGGTGGCACACGCCTGTAATCCCAGTACTTGGGAGCTGAGACAGGAGGATCGCAGGTTCGATGCCAGTCTCAGCAACTTAGTGAGGTCCTGTTTCAAATTATAAGGAAGTAAGGAAGTAAATAAATAATAAATAAATAAATAGGGCTAGGGGTGTAGCTCAGAGGTAGAATGCCCCTGGGTTCAATCCCCAGTACCACAAGAAAAGAGAAGAGAAGAGAAAAGGAAAGGGAAGAGAGAGAGAGGAGAGAGGAGAGAGGAAAGAGAGGGAGGGAGGAGGGAAGGAGGGAGGGAGGGAGAGAGAGAGAGAGAGAGAGAGAGAGAGAGAGAGAGAGAGAGAAAAGAAAGAAAAAAGAAATATATATATATAGAGAGAGAGAGAGAAATGCTACCTTCCCCCACCCCGTTGGGAATTCCCTGGATTCGGGAGGTGAGGGAGCAGGAGGGAGGGGGCAGCACAGACGGGGTGGGGGCTCGGGTTCCTATTCCAGCTTCTCCCCAGCCAGCCCTGGGCCCAGGCGAGTGCTTTCAGCTTCTTGTGCCTGAGGTCTGGACCCTGTGAAATGTGGGTAGCAATGGCTCCTTTGCAGGCAGCCTGAGAGCTCAGTGAGATGCGCTCACTCGTGAGAGCACGCAGCACCACGCCTGGCACAGATAGTAGAGACGCTCAGGAGGTGCTTGTGGGCTCTACCTGGGGGGCCCATCTTGTAGGTGCAGGTGAAACGTGAGATGTGCACAGGGTGGGGGGAGAAATCATGATGGTCTCTCTCTCTCTCTCTCTCTCTCTCTCTCCCTGGTATTGGGGGTTGAACCCAGAGTATTCTACCTCCGAGATACACCCCCAGCCCTATGTTTTAAATTATTTTTTGAAACAGGGTCTCACTCAGTTGCCGAGGGTCTCACTAAGTTGCTGAGGCTGGCATCAAACCTGTGATCCTCCTGTCTCAGCCTCTCAAGTACTCAAATTACAGTTGTATGCCACCACACCCAACTGATGGTGTCTCTTTCTGCCTTCTGTACACATCAAGCTCCCTCTCACCCTGACCACTCCAAACTCCATCTAGTCCGTTGAAAGCCCTAAAATTTCACAGCCTGCATCTTAAGAAATGCTTCTCAGCATACTTAGGACAGACTCCAGACTCCCTTGCACAGCCGCCTCCCCAACCTCATCCTGTAACATTCCCCATCCCTCACCACGCCCCGCCCACTGTACCTCTGCTGTCCATCACACACCCCAAGTCTGTTCTTACCTCCGGATCTCTGTCTAGGTATTCTCTTCCCCCTGGAATCTCTTCCCCTAGATCTCTGTATGGCTCCCCTCTTCCCTTGCTTTGAGTCTCCAATAAAATCCTGCCTTCCATGGCTGCTTCCCAGAGTGTCCCACCTGGCCCCACATCCTACCTGGTCACAACTGCATCCCCCAGCTTTCTCTTCCTTGCAACTAGCTCCAGCTCGTTTGTGTCAGCACCTGGGACAGAGCCTGGTGCAAACACGGGCTCCACGCCTGCTTGTTGAATGGATGAGTGATGGGATGAGCAGATGTGAGAACGAGTAGCCCTCTGCCTGGAGAGCCGGCCTGGGGGCATCTCCGTCCCCTCCGCGTCAGCTCCGCCCAGCTCCGGGGGCCTGTCCTGGGCTCCCCATCGCCCTCATCTCAACAGAAATTGCCGATGCTTGTCTAGATTCTCTATAGAGAATGAATTCCTGTGGCATGGTCGATACATCAACAACAATGAAAAAAATGAGAGATAAAATAAATAAATAAATAAATAAATAAATAAATAAATAAATAACTAGGGATGGGGGTATAGCTCAGAGGTAGAATGCCCCTGGGTTCAAGCCCCAGTACCACAAGAAAAAAAGGAAAGGAAAGGAAAGGAGGAAAGGAAAGGAAAGGAAAGGAAAGGAAAGGAAAGGAAAGGAAAGGAAGCAACCATTTGTTAAGAGAATTAAGGCTGGGCGTGGTGGCGCACGCTTGTAATCCCAGTACTTTGGGAGGCGGAGACCAGAGGATCTGGGTTCGCGGCCAGCCTCAGCTCTCTCACTCTCTCTCTCCCTGTCTCTCTCTCTCTACTTAGTGAGGCCCTCCGCAACTTCGTGAGACCCAGTTTCAAAATAAAGTATAAAAAATAGGGCCGGGGGCGTAGCGTGGAGGTAGAACGCCCCTGCGTTCAATCCCTGGTACCGCAAAAAAAAAAAAAGAGAATTAAATACAATCAGTGCTCTGTATCTGGGTTTCCCCACCCTCAGATTCCACTAACCACAGATGGAAAATATTCAGGAAAAATATGTGTCAGTATTGAGCATGTATGAACTTTTTTTTTCTTGTCGTTATTCTCCAAACAATGCAGCATGACAACTACTTGCATAGTATTTACATTGCACTAGGTATTATTGTAAGTGGTCTAGAGATGAGTTAAGGTGTACAGGAGGGTGTGCCTAGATTCTACACAGATGCTACACCATTTTACATACGGGAATTGAGCATCTGCAGATGTTGCTATCCTGAGGGTGCTGGAACCAGTCTCCCACAGATTCCAGGGGACCTCCATACTGCTGTCACTGCTACTGTTACGACTACTTACCCTTTCTTGAGCATCTACTTCATGACTTCATGCCACTCGCCATTTTATTTGCTTTTCATATGTTATCTTAATGAAATGATATATATATATATATATATCAAATGCTTATCACATCTTCTGGCTCATAATAACAGGTCGCTTAATAGTCGCTGTTGTTATTTTTAGTAGCTAATATCTATCAATCATGGTGGGCTAGATCATGTGTAAGTGTTTTGTTGCCTTATTGAATGATAACAACTCAAGGTAGAGACTATGTGTTGGGGTCTATGGGTGCAAAGAAAACACAGCCCGACAGCAGGGAACAGGCTTTATTTAGGAATAAAACCTGGAAGTAGGCATCTGACTGGGGAGAGAGCCCATGAGAGTCAGAAAGCGCCCCTCCTTCCAGGCTCAGGGCTCTTTATGGGGCAAGGAAGGGGGGAGTAGTCATGTAAGCCACTGGTTGGTGTGCCAGTGGCCAGGTCATCTCGGGGCAGGGCAATAAACAGGGGGGCATTTTCTTTCTTTGTTCCTTTGTTCTCGGTCTTCCTCCAGCATGACATTGTGGCCAGACCTCACAGTCAGACCTCACAGTGCCCACACTATGGTTACCCCATCTCACAGGTGATAAAACTGAGGCTCAGAGAGAAATAACTTACCCCGGGTTACACAGGTAGCTAGTGACAAAACTGAGATTTAAAACAAGGTCTGAAGCTGGGTGTGGTGGTGCATGTCTATAATCCCAGTATTTGGGAGGATGAGACAGGAGGAATGCAGGTTCGAGGACAGCCTCAACAAGTAGTGAGACTCTCATCAACCTAGCAAGACCCTGTTTCAAAATAAAAAATAAAATAGGGCTAGGGGTGTAGCTTGGAAGTAGAGTGCCCCTGGGTTCGATTCCCAGTAACACACACACACACACACACACACACACACACACACAAAGGTTTGTTTAATTCTGAAGCTTATGAGCCTTCTTCTACGCCATGCTAGTTGCCCCCACCCCGCCTAGCAATCTTATATATTTAATGAAATCAAAAAGTGAAGAAAAAGAAAATAATAAAGTAACCCCAAGCTTGAGGCTCTCAGTAGGCAGCCTTTGGAATCAGGTAGTATTATTAAAAAGACACAAATCCAGCCAGTCCTTGATAGATTTATTCAGAGTCCAGCGAGGAAAGACAGCCGATTAGATTAACGATAATAAAATGAGCCGCTTCTCTGAGTTGATGCTGAACCCTTTGGGTGTAGGGCTGACCGGGGCTCTGCTGGATGTGGCGATGTGGGTATAGACGGTCTAGAGCCCATCACGGCCTGGGAGGGGAAGGGGAGGCATCCAGGCAGGGCTGGTGCTGGTCGCGACATCTGGACCTACGATGTGCCAGTCACCTCCCCTGGCTCTTCCCCTCACCCAGCCTTGCCAGAGGCTGAGCCGTCAAATCCCAGCATGGCAACCTGCTGGCTGTGCAGCCTGGGGCAGGCCCCTTCCTCTCTCTGAGACTCAGTTTCCTCTTAGGGATCAAAGGCACTTAACATCAGATGATGTTTACAGAAGATTAATCCGGCGTGTGCTCTCTAGCGCCAGCCCCTGCTCAGAGTACTGTACATCCATCACTCCCCAGAATCCTGGTAGCAGGACATTGAGGAAGACCATTATTAACTCCATATAACAGGGAGCAAACTCAGGCACAGAGATGTTAAGAAATTTGCCCAAGGTCCCCCAGCCAGGGTAAAGAGTAAAGCTGTATTTGAACTCAGGTATTGTGAGTCATACCTCTGTACCTGAACCCCCTCATCACCTGCTTCTAAGGGCGCACAAACTGCGTGCGCAGTCTGGCATGCAGCAAGAGCTTAATATGTGCCTGCAATTTATTGCTAGTACTGGAATTTTGCAGGAGAAAGCAGAAGTACACAGAGGTGTCATGACGTATCGAAGGTTAAGTGTTTAGTCTGGGGCAGAGCCAGAACCAAACCCAGTTTGATTTCCAGACCTGTGCCGTCTCCATACCCCTCACATTGGAGAAGCTCGAGCTGGGCAGGAAGAGGGACATGAGGAGACTTAGTCTGCAACTTTGGGAGGGACAGCAGGGGCACCCACTCCCCATCTCCTCCAGCTGAAGACGCGGCGGTCACAGTGTGCAGGCTCAGCTCTGTGGCGGGGACTGTGCACCCATACTCTACTTTCAGCCCCACATCAGGTGCAAATTATTGAGCCCCACTTCATAGGTGAAGAAACAGAGGCTCCGAGAGGGTAAATCTTACACCTGAGGTCACACAGCTGCTCAGAGGCAGAGCCAACTCCAACCCAGTGCTGAGTCCAAAGCCCTTATTCTTAACCCTCTGCTCTCAGGTGCCTACACGGGAGCAGGAAGTACCTTTTCCTGCATTCAGAGACCCAGACAGCACATGGGCCGTGACTTGGAGGCAGCCCTTCCAGGGTGGTGGAGAATCCCTAGCAGTAGGATACTTTTTCTCTGGTTTCTAGTCTGTGCTGGGCCCTGTGTTCGACTCAGTGCATAGAGTCACCTGGCAGTCAGCTTAACAACCTTGGATTTGCTGCCCAGGGCTGCCATATCAGAGTCCCACAGACTGGAGGTCCTAAAACGCAGATCTTAATCCTCCCACACTTCTTGAAGCCAGAATTTCAGAATCAAGGTGTTGCAGGGCTTTGGAGCGGACAGGCTCGTCTTGGATTTGGTCTGAGACCGCCCCCTGCTCTGGGTGAACTTGGGCAAGTTACTGAGCTTAGTATCTGCCTGTTGGCCAGTATCCCCCCAGTCCCTGAGGCAAGGGACAAAAACCCAGCCAGAGCCAGCTGAACCTAGATAGCTGGCATCGGATCATGTCGCCAAACTGCAGAAGGGGCTTTGCTGGGCTGCATTTTTTTTTTTTTTTTTGCGGTACTGGGGATTGAACCAGGGG